>JAQIWM010000203.1:0-11997 GCA_034695285.1 Eniochthonius minutissimus | reverse complement strand
ATTTAATAATTAATTAATAATAAAACATTTACAAATTAATAATAAAACTTTTAATAATTATTACAATTTACATTATTACATTGAAATAATGCTAAAATTACAATGTTTAGTGCGACGACACATACTGACCTCATATTACGTGCACACGAACGTGGCATCGCATATAAATTAATACATAACGCATCAATTATCAATTCGGTCGCGTGCTGCGGTCTGCAGATTTACAATTTCGGTGAAACTGTGTCCATACCCTTTTGGACCGAGACATGGAAACCTGAAAGTTTTAGTGACAAAATATATGCGAATCTTAAAAGAGGATTACACACATTGTGCCTTTTGGGTAAAGATCATTGTTGTGATATCATTGTTGTGATACAAAAATTCATAATTTAATGATAATTTTGTTTATATTCAAAGATATTAAAGTTAAAGAACAATCGATTGAGGCACTAATGAAAGGGAAAATTGTTTATGAACCGCCGCGTTTTATGAGTGTCAATGTCGCTGCGGAACAACTCTTGGAAATCGTTAAATCTAAAAGAATGTCAAATGATAAAGAATCGGAATTGATTAATGAGAAAACACTGTGTATCGCTCTCGCAAGAGTTGGATCCGATAATCAATTAATAAAGACGTGCGTATTGCAAGAAATGGTCAATTTAGACATTGGGGAACCGCTCCATTCTTTAGTCATTCCCGGAAATGTCCATCCTCTGGAGATGGAAATGATTAAAATATTTTCAAAATAAATATTAATAAATTATTCTTTTAACGAAATTGTTCTGAGAGCGTCCTCTTCAAGTATTTCGAAAGTTACGTCTGCACCGTCATTGAATTTATACGAAAGTCCTCCGTCGATGACGACACTCGCCTCAAACATTCGCGATTTTACTTCAATTTTCTTCGCGAATCCGCGCGGATTACTGTTGAAATCAGTCCCAAAGACCACCGGATCCCGAACTGTGTACGCCATTATTGGTTTTGAGGGGTCAAAGAGTAAGGAACTGTTGAAACGGTCTGTGATTCTCTGAATTAATTGGACATCATCATCGGGCAGTTTCACACCTTTTTCTTCATTAACGATTTTGAAAATGTTTTGGACACACTGTGGAGTCACTTTATTGATATTGAAAGACCATGATGTTGATCCTGTTCCCGTGCATATCGTGAGACCGGAACTTTTAAGTTTCACTTTTGGTGAACCGTTAATAGAAAACTCATAATATGACACACGCGAAGAGAGTGATTCACCGATAAACACTTCATTGAGTGATCGAAATGGTAAAATACGCTTTTTCTTTGACTTTGAGGAGTGTTGATCTTCAGGAAAATATTCAGGATCATCAGATTTTCGATGTTCCAATTCAAGGAACCGATACTCAGGATGACACAATTGCTGATCGTGAAGTTCAATGGGATCATCGAACGCATTTTCACCCTCGAGAGTGACACGAATGCGCTGTCGGTACTTCCATTTGAATTGACCATCGTGAAGCAATTGAAGTGCTTCATCGAAGTTATTCGAATACTTTTTTGGGAGACACAAATATCCAACGGATCGTGTCGGATCACTGTTCACACCAATCAGTGGTTTATCACGATTCGTCACTTTCGACGCCGCCATTAAGAAAGTGCCATCACCTCCTGAGGTGACGATCATATCGGCCCAATTTATGTTCTCATCGGTGTATTCAAAACGATTCACAACCTTTGTTTCGATCCCTTTGGATTGAAGAGCCGATGCAACATGATCACGACTCTCACTATGGATGCGATGATGCTTCAGGAGTGTGCTGTAATCTGATCCTCGACGTTCGAGCTGAAGATGAGAATTATAAACAGAGTTTTAAGGATTTAAAATTTGATAATAAAATATATAAATATATAAATATATAAATATAATAATTAATTACACTCTTAATGAGTTCATTTTCACTCAAATTCGAGTTTCGTCTCTTCTCAAATGCGTATCTCGAGAATTTTGCCAAAACCAATGCCCTTTTGGGACGGAATGGTTCTTTTGGGTCATTGGTGACGAAATCTTCACTCATGGCCATTGATGGTGTGAATTGATATGATCGCTTCGAATTAAAATGAATGAAATCATTAAATATGAATCGTGTCGCAAATGATCGTAAAGCTTTATTTGCGCCATCGATGGATCGGGGATTTGTATATTTGTTTACTGTTAAAGCACGCGACATGATCATTGATCGCATTGCAGAGGGTCATTCTTAGAGTGTGATGACAATTAATTAATTGAAAACACAAAATGGGAGTATTTATATGTATGAATTGCGTGTTAATATCGATTTTGAGTAAATAACAATTGAGCAATAAAGTGATTTGAATCAAAGTCATACCATATCATTGTATTACGCAATTCCAATATTTTTCAACAGTAAAAGTCCGTCACAAAACACATTTATGATTTTCAGGGACTAAAATACAAAACGTCAGTGAACAATTATTACACAATCACTGTGAATCACTAATCATTTTTAAACTTTCATATCAACCAATACATTATTAATGTGTATCATTCCTGTTTCTTCTTTGATTACTGTTACCATGGAGCTTTAAATTTCATCCATAAATAATGTTGCAAACGTCATATTAAATTTATAAAGAAAATATGTTAAAAGGGATTGAAAAGGGGAGTTATATTGGACAAAACGTACTTTATAATGGATGTAAATGGTGTAGAAAATGCCAGCATTACATTACATTAGGAATTGAATGAATCAATGCTTTTGATAAATATTTTTTAATTAATCATTTATCAATTATTAATTTAATAATAAACAAATATATTTAATAATAAATTAATGTAAAATATAAAGATTTTAATTATTGTGTCATTACAAATGTTACCGATTTACGCAAATGATAAAGAGTATAAAGTGACACGCGGATTCCGAATAAAAGAGAAGCTCTACGGATGGCTCCGGTATGGTTTCAACAAAGATTTTGAGATAATTTTTTAATTATTATTATCAATTGATATGATTACTTTTCAGGTTAATATTCTCGGATAAAAACTCTCGAAATTTATTTTTATTTTTATTATTGAATCTCTCATTCGCTTTCGTTGAGTTATCATATGGGATATGGACGAACAGGTAATTGTTGACAATTAAATACATTATTTAATTATTTAAGTTTATAATTAATTTGATCTCTTTCAACCACAGCTTAGGATTAATATCAGACTCGTTTCACATGTTTTTTGATTGCACTGCACTATTGGCAGGTTTAGCGGCGTCTGTAATCACCAAATGGAGAGCGAATGAAAGATTTTCTTACGGGTGCGGTGTCAACATTTAATTATCATTTTAATAATTAACATTTAATTATCATTATAATAATTAATATTTTATTGTTTATTATACAGTTATGTGAGAGCCGAAGTTTTAGCGGGTTTTGTCAACGGATTATTTCTTTTATTTATTGCCTTTTTCATATTTTCCGAAGCGGTTGAACGTGCAATTGAACCTCCCGAAGTTAAACACGAACGATTGTTTTTAATTTCAGTTTTGGGTCTTTTGGTCAATTTGGTCGGGATCTTCGTATTCCAACACGGGGGTGGTCATCATGGACATTCGCATTCTCATGGACATTCACATGGAAATGTGAGTAATTCCGTATCGACACATTCTCAACACAATCACAGTCATGGACATTCACATGGCAATGGTCATTCACATTCCAATCATCATGGACATAGTCATGGCGATGCGGTGAATGCTGAACCGGGAATAGGTTCACAGAGTCAGATCCTTGAGGGTGTGTTTCTGCATATATTGGCGGACACATTGGGCAGTGTCGGGGTGATCATTTCGGCCATACTCATGAGTCAATTCGGATGGATGATCGCTGACCCCATATGTTCAATGTTTATTGCAACTTTAGTTGCATTGAGTGTGTTCCCATTGTTGAGGAATTCAATTTGGATATTAATGCAGAGGACACCGCGAGAATTAGAGACTCAACTTCCGGGATGTTACCAAAGGGTATGTTTTCATGTTGACCCTTTCCCGAAAAACATTAAAGGATACCAAAGTAACCGACCCCCCCCCCACCCCCATTTCTGTTTACATCGGGAAACGGACCCATGGCATTAAATTTTATAATGAATGTCTTTTATCAATTAACAGGTGATGCAACTCGAGGGTGTTCTCAGTGTACAGGAACCACATTTTTGGACATTGTGTAGTGATGCGCATATCGGCTCATTAAAAGTCGAAGTGTCGACGAAAGCGGATGCTCGGTTCGTATTGAGCCATACCCATAGTATTTTTTCACAAATCGGTGTTCGACAATTGTACGTTCAAATTGATTACGCGCCAATGTGATGTTAATTCACTTTTTAAATGAATCATTAATTGTAATTTATGTCTTCCTATTTATACGTTCATACAATTGAATGAAATTAAATAAAATCACAACATTTTTAATTTAATTTAAAACGTCATTTATTAGCAGCGGAACATTAAAGGAAATAATTATCCATTCTCCGGACTGCGGTTTAAATGAAAAGCAAAACAAAAAGCATTTATTTTTTTCATAATTTAAATCTTTTTTCTATATTTTTAGTTATTTTGTATCATATGATAATTTAAATAATTATTACAAATATTACATTTAATTACTTGAATCAGCATATGACACTACAGTGAAACCTGTTTAAGCTGAGCACGGGTCGCACCAATGATTTAGACGGACGTTTCCGTGCTCAATTTAAACACGTTTCACTGTATTGATATCGATAAAATCGCGAATCGCTTTTAAGCGTGAATATTCTATAATATAACAATTAATTGATTGATTAAAAAATCGATGCCGAATCAAATGCTTTTTCTAATAATTTTTAAAAGTGACAAAAATTGGCATTTTTATATATATATACAAAGATTTTGCATCATTCAGCGAATAGACTATGGTATTGTTGTATCATTAAGCATTATATGTCTGAACTTCAATCGTCAAAGTCCTGTTCTGAGCTGCTGCTGGTGCTTGATCCATCATCACCATCATTTTCGTCAAAATCGTTATAATAATCATTATGGTTATTGATCACTTCAGCGACAGATGTGATCGGAGATCGGAGTGTCAACACTTTTCGCGGACTCAAATTCATTTGCAACGAATGATCACTGTTGAATGATGTGTTACGTTTGTAACCATTACGCGCAGAGATGAGATCTTCAAATTCTTTTTTCTCTTCTTCGGTAATCGGAGGGACTTCATCCTCTTCTTTCCATCCCAATTCAATGAGTAATCGATGTTCTGCTTCCAAAGAACTCGAAAGTATACCATCGAATGCATCATGATGTGAAAATGAATCATCACCATCGCTGTTGAATCCCATTGTTGCGGTGTTAAAAGGATTCGCATCATCATCATCTCCATGTTTACATCGTGAAGAGTTTGAATGTTCAACAATTTCAACATCTTCGCTGATGCTGTCATTGTTGTAATCGTTGTCAGAATCTGTGCTTTTCTTATCCTTTTCTTCACTGTGATGGTCACTCATATTGGATTTTGATTTTAATTCCTCATTACGGAAGGATTTAAGAAAATCGCTTTTATTTCCTCTCATTTTTGGGTTTTTAACCAAAATTTCCATTGTTGGGGTTGTGCCATAAGTGTTGCTTTTTGAGAGGACGGGAAAAAACCTTGCGGAATGACCGATGCCGTTTGTATTCTCTTTGATATTACCATTTTTGGCTTTACCGATCACTGACATATTCCGATATGATGATGAATTAATTGGGGTCTTCGGCACACCATTCCCTTCGACAGTTTTTGCGTTTCCGTAATGATTATCGAAATCCGCGACAGAGCGTTGAATCAATTGAACATGTTTGAGTGTGCTTAAGACTTTGGATTTCGCAGCGCTGTTACTCCATGCGGACTGCACGTGCACGCGCGTGTTGTCATTGACTCCTTCAGAGCTGTTCACATCGACCAAAGAAGGAAATTCCTGATTAAAAGTGTTACAATTTTCTTCCTTTTTATTGACTCCTTTTTTATTGACGTTCACTCCGGAATCAGACGTTATCCTCTTCAAAGAAGAAAATGATGCTTTTGAGTCAGAAGTGCGTATTGTTGCTTTGGAATGATGCGGCACATTCTTGTCTCTGTATTCGGTTCTGAAGTGATGGTTCTTTTGTGGAATATCGGATTTCCCCGCGACTTTGTTGCTGTTGAATCGGCCGTTTACATTATTGCCAAAGCCATTGTTGTATTGCTCTTCATCACCAAACGAATGATGACGTGAATTTAAATAATGCGATGACTGTTGTTTGTGATTATTGCAATTGAAACGCGCCTGTGTCTGTGATGACTCAAAAGGTGTGTTGATTATGCCCGTGATATCCTTTCGATTTAAACCGTTGCTGATGGTGTTGGAATATCGTCGTTGTGATGATGTTTGTTGCAAATCTGATGATACATCGGATGATGATATCTTTTTATTATTGCTGTTCACTGATGGTAACTTAAGCCATGCCGGAGCGAAGTCATGTGCCGGAGCGTCGGGAATCTCCATCACAGAGGCCGGACAAAGACCATGATAATAGGCCTGTGTCTGGATCTGTGTACGGACCGATGTGTCGGTGGTGCACCGATTTGTGACGGTGTCAAAGAATATAAATTTAATATTTTTTAACAAAAAACAATAAACAAATCTTTTTAATAAACAAAATCTATTAATTTATGATTATGGAGAACTCAATTCCGATGAAGACTTTTAACATATAATAATATATATAAATATACGAATATTTGAGGATAATGAAAATGATAATATCGATGATGTTATTGAATTCGTTGCAATGAAAATCTTTAAAAATGCACGTCGTTTAAGACACTTTTATAATCATTTCACTATTAAATAGTTAAATCCATAAATTAAATTAAATTAAAGCATCGCACGGATTTAATTATAGAGGCAGTGTCAGAGATGACTTTAAATGTGCCAAATCAATGACCGGAGATGATGATAATTAAATCAAAAGGAACTTTATGATTGTGTCACTTTTGCGTCATCGCATTGTTGTGTTTTCTCTTTTGCGTCTCTTTATTCCATTATTAAATACTAAAGTATTATGATATTAAATTATGAGCACACATGTGATGAGCGTAAAAACCAAAATTGATATTAATCGTAAAGGAAAATGTCACTCGTGAAGTGTCTTCGCCCTTTTTATGTGATCTGATATCAGATAATTGATCACTGAAGCAAAAGAGATCATCAAAACATTAATTATAAATTTTAAATCAATATTTTAATGTTTAATGTTAAAAATAATGAAAATTTTATAATAAATAAATGACAATAAAATAAAAATAAACGAATAAAAATGAATAATTAAATCGTTAATTTCCTCATTTCTGCACTTTTGTACCATTTAATTGCACCTCAAAAGGGATTACATATAAACTCACCTTTAATTAAATCGTTTTTATAATCACACAATACTCTTTCATTAAACCCTATTTATTTATTCACAAATTAATTATAAAATCTTTTCATATTTACGATTGTTTTGTTTAATAATTTATAACACAATATTAATTGTTATTTATATATTTAAAATCGAATTGTTTTTGTCTGTTTTTATCACTGTTTTTGTATTGATACAATGGGACTGTGCTTTAAAAGCGCTCTCAGAATAAGTAATGGCGTTGTGTTGTGATTGTGTCCGGATATGGAAATCCGATGCTCATTATTATAGGGTTTAAATATTTCATATTTTATCAAATATTTTATCACTTTTTAACAATTATTTATATCTTTTATTATTTATTACTTAATTATTATTTAATGCACATTTTTTAAATTATATTTATAATTTATTTGAAATTTATTTTCCTTTAAAATTATTCATTTAATTCAATCATAATCATTTTAAACTTTAATTGTATTTTCAATTATCACATCAATAATGAAGAAATTGCATCTGTTTCATTAATTGATAAAATATTATCGAAAATTGAAATTATTTTGAAAATATGATCGATATTATTGAAAAATATAAAAATAATATATTTTGCATTATAATTTTAACATGACAAAAACTCTGATAATTTAAAACTTTCAAAGTTGCGATGCATCAATACTTGAATTTTGATAATATTTTGATAATTTTACTTTTATTAATAATTTACATTTATTAATGCATTTTTTCATTTATGAGTATAATTTTAAATATTGATTCATCGTATTTTAGTGTCATTTAATGATCGTAAATCAATTTTAATCAATAATAATACAAACATTATGAGAATATTGATATTTTTCTCACATTATTTATGGACGACCTATTATTTGCTCTCATTCGTAATCCGCATTGAGATGGCATATGATTACATAAACTGTAAACATAAAATAAATGAAAATATAATTAAATATTTATAAAAATAATAATTAATAAATTGAAATAATTTTAACATTTAACAATTAATGAAATAATATTTGACTGTGACTGTGATATAAGAATAAAGTGATAAAATGTCTTCATCGAGAGGTAAGACATTGACACTTAAAAATGAAAAAAAATGAAATTTTAATTTTTAAAAAATTTTTAAAATTAATTACAAATTAATTACAAATTATCAGATGATATGGAATATGAGAATCGTCAAAGAACTGAGAGATTGTCACAGAAAATCTCAAATTTAAAAAGCGTGAGTGATGATAATTTCATAATAATAATTTTGTTAAAAAATTAATATATAATTTCATAATAAATAATTTGAAAAAAGTTAATCATAATTATCTATAATATGATGACATTCTAAATATATACATTTATACATCTGTTGAATCATTTATATTTATCTTTTGTCTAATTTTTTGCTCACATTACTCTAAAACACTAAATGATTATAAAACATTAAAATATGAGTCACGAAAACGCAATTGCAATGCCCTCACTTCCGTTACGTGATGCTCAAGAGGCAAAAGGTCATTGGGGTCACACTCAGGGGAGGGACACACTCAATTAGTGTTAAATAGTATTTTGGTCATCATCATTCACGTTATCTTTAAATGATCATTCATTTCGAATCATAAAAATTCATAATGTTACTTTTGTATTGAATTATCATTACAGAAATGAGACATTCACATATATATATATATATGTATACGTATGTATGTATATGTACATATATGTGTATGTGTATAGTCAGTGTTGAGTCTTAAGAAAGTGTATTGTCATTATGAATAACAAAGTTTTTTTTTATTAAATAACACTGTTGTAACAATTGAATAAAATATATTATTTGGTCATTGTACTTTTGTCTAAAAAAGAAAATAAATAATTATTTGGGACACACTTTAATATGAATTATTCTTAAATGTTAAATATTCGTTTAATTTTAATTATTGGGAAACGGATAAAAAATTATTTTTCATTAAAATTAATTAACAATGAAATTGTTTACATTTACTTAAACAATTCAAATCGATTAAAAGTATAACAATGTATTTAAGGAAAAGAAAATCTCATAATATTGTTTTAATAAATAAAGCGTTTTAAAATAATAATGCATTTTTTCAATTGTAATTCAATGGTAATTTAATAATATGACGCATTATATTGTTGCAATTTATGTATTTTCATAAAATACAATACAAATACTTTGTTAAATGAAAAGAATATTGTGCAACAGTACAATGTGAATAAAATAAATGATTGTTATTAAAATAATTACAACAATACTTAACGATAGTATAGGACAGTCCTTTTAATTAAATTGTTGAAAATGATAATTATATTTTGTAATTATTTGTATAATTACAGTATGCAATTGATATTGAAGTGGAAACAAAAGAGCACAACAGACTTTTGGATGGAGTGGTAATTAATTAATTAATTAATTGCTTTGTAAATAATAAATAAACCGAAGTGATGATGAATCATTGTTTAATAATGATTGTTTAATCATTGTTTAATAATCATTGTTTAATCATTGTTTAATCATTGTTTAATCATTGTTTATTTTAATAATCAGGATAACGATTTTGATAGTAATATCGGATTTCTTCACGGAGGTCGCAACCGAATCAACCGTTTACTCCAACAGGGGAGTGGTAACAGAAGACTCATGTGTTATCTTTCCATTGTTATCACCATTTTTTTATTGTTTATCTATTATTTCATATCAAAATCAATCGCCGAAAGAAAAGAATAACATTAATAATAACATATTATTTTTTAATTTACAAAATGTTAATTATTTCTACAATTGGTACATAATAATAAATACAACAAAATTATTAATAAAAATAAAAATAATAATTAAAAAGCGAACGCATCATCAGCATTATTTAAGAAAATTCGCGAATGTTAATAATATAAATAATAATAATAATAATAATAAAAAATTGCATAATTGAATATTATTATAATTATAATAATATTATTACATAATTATTGACTTATTCCTGCATAAAAGTTTGTTACAAACTTCGATCACAGTATTGTCTATTTATAGACGTTGAAAAGTTGATTGTATCATGAAAATAAATGAGTTAACTTTTAACTACTTTTTCAATGCCGATGCGTTCGAAAATAATGGAAAATTTATGTACAATAATGTCAAGCTCAAGATGTATCAGATCGTTGAAAATTATGTAAACAAAATCTATAAGGGACTAGTAAATAGTTAATTATATTTTCTATTTTTTCCTTATGATGTTTAACGCTAAGAAAGTAGTAAACGTATTGTTGCCATAAATATAATTAGTGATTTGAATGGAACTAAAAGCATTGCAAAACTTTCTTCCGGTGCCGTTCGCGGTCGACCTTTGAATATATTAAATAATAATTAATGGTTAATTGTTAAGAATGTGTAAATAAATATTTAACACGACATACCGGTGATTTGGGGTTTCCATGGCTTTGTGGTCGGAGGTGTTTCTGCATGATACCAGTACGGGTCTTTAGTTATCGCCGGTCGTGGTGCCGGTGGTAATATTGGCTTTATCCCGGGCTGTGGCAGTGGTCTAATTGGAGGGTATACGGGAGGCTGATGTGGCATGGTGAACCCCTTTTCAGGTTTAGTTTGCCAATTTGTGCGCATAGGAACATACGATGTGACTGGAGGTAAACGGGGACATGACGCTATATGACGGAATATGATAATATATTAGGAATATGATCTTATATTAGGAATATGATAAATTAAATTAATAATCAATTTAAAAAGTAATTAATATTCATATTGAGTATCATTACCCTGTTTTGCGATTTTCATGCCAAATATTAATGGGTCCTCTCCTCTGAAACATGAATAAATTGTATATTTTATTATATATTATATTTTAGATGAGATAATGAAACTCGTTTTTTTGATCGAAATCGATAAGAAAATACTAAAAGTCACATCTTAACTAAAAATACTAAAAAATTCTTATTCATGAATTTTTCCTTTACTCTCATCACACACACACACACACACACACACATACACATACACATACACACACTAAAAGTCAATAAACACTTAAAGAATGTTTTAAGTGAGTATTTAAAGAAAAAAAAAACTTTTAAATATTTAAAAGTATTTTTTGTTTAAATACTCACTAGTACTAGTACTAGTATTTACCTGATGCATCCGATATCACCCGCTTCTTTGATGAATGCTTCATCCCCATTTCTAAATATTTTTCCAGCCTTTGAATAGTAAAAAAACAACAATAATCAACAAGTGTTATCAAACATTACACTCAAAGTATACACTTACAAAGCACTGGTGTCCGGGCATGTCACTTCTTTGAGTGTACGTGTATAGTATACCATCTTCTTCCCAATTGCCGAGACATCGATATTCCCTCTCTAATTAAGTGATAGGAATGGAGATAATTAAATTATAATTCCATTTAATTGATTAGTAAGTAATTAGTTAATTGATAAGCGCATGAAATGAGAATTTTACAGAATTGTAATTATAGTTTTTTTAATATGATATATTACTACATAT
>JAQIWM010000202.1:0-12004 GCA_034695285.1 Eniochthonius minutissimus | reverse complement strand
CTATAATAATGTGCCTTTATTATTATAAATATATTTATATTGATTTTACATATTAAATAAATTGAAAATTTATTATTGAGAAACGAATTTTATTGAAAATTAAAGTGATGACAAAATCTAAAGGAAAATCGCGAAATGCGGTAATCAATCATCATCAAAAATCTGTGAATGGGGAATTAAATGCGAGAGATTCACGAACGAGAAAATTATTAATTGAGGAATTACTTAAAAGTAATAATCAATTCAATTATTATTGAATAATATCATTATTATTATTATTTAATATTTCATTTCAGAGTCAACATTTTATACAAATAATGCATCGAATAAACTGTTGGAAGAGAACAGAGATATCAATTCATTAATTGATAATATTTTAATCATTGAAAAAGGTTAATATTAATTATTAATTAAATAATAACGATTTTATCATCATATTCATTTTACAGATATATCAATACCATTGCCACATCGTGATGGTCATTGGGAAGAGTTTAAACAATGGTGTGATGATAATGATGTCGATCGTTCGAAAATTGAAATCGTTAAATATGATACGAATGACAGCGATTCATATGGATATGGATTAAAGAGTGTCTGTGATTTAAAAGAATCGGAATTGTTAATGACAATTCCGCGAAAGATGATGTTAACATGTGAAAGTGCGACTCAAGATCCAAATTTAGGTATTGTCATAATTATTAATTTATTATAAAATGAAATAAAAATATAATTTTGTTGCATGTTAAAGATGCATTCATAATTCAGGATCCACTTCTTCAGCACATGCCAAACATTGTTCTTTCACTTCACGTGATTAACGAATATTGTAAAAGTGATAAATCATTATGGAGTCCGTATTTATCGATTCTTCCATCACAATATACCACACCATTGTATTTGAAACATGAACAAATCGCTCAATTGTATGGATGTCAGATATTCGATGAAATCGTTAAACTTAATCGAAGTATTGCGCGACAATACGCGTATTTCTGGAACCAGATGCAAGTTAATCCCATCGCAAGCAATTTACCGTTTAAAAAGCATTTTACTTATGAATTATATCGGTGAGTTTATTACAAAAAATACTTTTAATTATTAATTTATTATTAATTTATATTAAAAAAGTCTTAAATACAATTATCATAATATATTTGTTCGTGATGATCTCGTCACATGAACAGGGACCCATCGTGAGCTGTAATCTCCCGATGGTCCTGTCCCAGGCCCAGGCCATGATGATCGTGCTCTTTCCATTTCTTTAATTTCATTTGATTTGTGTTTCCAAAAGACCATCACTAACATTGCAATTAAAAAGGCGATCGCGACAATTCCCGCGGTGATTCCTGCGAATACATATGTCGATCGATCGATGTCTTTTGTCGTGACATTATTGTGTCTGACATTTGACTTTTCGCTTTTATCAATAATAAGACTATTTTCTGAGGCATTTGCAGTATTTTCATTTTGAAAATTACGATATTGATTCGTTTCATAGATATTGTTTGTTTCATAATTGTGATGCGGGTTTACGTTTGGATCATATCCGTTAAGATTATGATTGTTAAGATTGTTATATGCAGATGTTGTGTCTTCATTTTGGCGTGGCACATGAATTTGCGGAATTGCTGATGATGGATATATGTAAATAGGTGCAGGGGGTGAGGGATGAAGAATCGGGACAAATATTGGTTCGGAATTTGGCGATTTTTGAGAATGGATCATTTCTTGTGGCGTCTGATAATGTTGCATCTGATGAAATTGCATGACATTTGCAGCATTTTCGGCGTGATACTGATTTTCTCGATGCGCATTAATAAGCATTTCATGCTGTGGTCTGATATGATGCTTCGTGTCCATAGGTCCAGGATTTGAATTTATTGTATTTGGTGATGGTCTTCGGTTTACATTAACATTGCTGCTTTGCGTGTGATGAATATTATTGGGATTCATCGGAATTGATATTTGATTATTTGGATTTTGAGATAATTGAACATTATTTGTAAAAATGTGTGGTCGATTCTGAACCTGTTGTGGACGATTGTTTTTGGAGTTTTGAACATATTGCTGTTGAAACTGTTGCGGATGAATATGATATTGTTGCTGTTGATTCATATATGGCAAAAGGACATTCATAGTGTAATAATCATCTTCAGAAACAATACTCTGTCCATTTGGTAATGGTATTAAAGAAGGATAATATTGCGTGTGTTGAGATTTATAAGGAGACGGTTGACCATACAAACGGTATTGTTGATTTTTACCATTTGATTGTTGCTGTTGTTGATTAACTGTTGTTGCATATGATGGTGATGAATGTGGCGAATTTAACTGACAATTGAAAGGGACAATAAAACATGAAAAAAATACAATTGATTTTAATAATAAACGATTCATATTTAATTTTAAAATTGATCAATAAAATAATTATTGTAAAGTTGTATCACAACGCATCGACAAACTCTTAATAAAACAGTATGCTTCTGTTTCATTGAACTGTAATACTGAACAAATTATTCCATAAATTAAACTAATCAATTGTATGGGTTATTAGTAATTCAATAATCTTTTCCGTCATTCTCCTTCTTTCAGTTGGTCCGTGTCAACAGTCATGACGCGACAAAATGTGGTTCCGTCCTCTGATGGTACTGCAATGATCAGTGCTCTTATTCCTCTTTGGGATATGTGCAATCACCGCAATGGAAAAGTAATTATTAAAAATATTTATAAATAAAGCTGTTAAATGACAATATTAGTTAATTATTAACAACAATATTAAGTATACAGTGTATACAGTGTCTATTCGCGTGAGTTCCGTTTTTATTTAAATTCATTTTAATTTAGCATCCGATTTTCTAAACACTAATACCATAAGATTTAATGTAAAAACTCCTTCGTTTTTATTTACAACTTTCAAATGACAACACTGTAAATAAAAACGGAACTTGCATATAATACAACGCGTATTATACAATACGAACGAATTATTTATATTTAATTTTTAACTTTTATCAGTTTTCGACTGATTTTAGTATGGAAAAAAATGCAGCACTTTGTTATGCGATGAAAGATTTTAAAGCGGAAGAAGAGGTACATGATGATGATTATTAATTATGTTTATTTTATCAATTATTTTTGAATATTAATTTATGATTTATTTGTTTATTTTCAGATGTATATATTTTATGGCCCACGATCAAATGGAGAATTTTTTGCTCATAATGGATTCATTTACCCCGATAATGAACACAATTATGTGCCTCTGAAATTAGGCGTCAGTCGCAATGACCCATTGTTTCAACAGAAAAATGAATTATTCAATAAATTAGGAATTAACGTTTCCGGTGTTTATCATTTGCATCATAAATCACATCCGATGGATGCTCATTTATTGGCGTTTCTCAGAGTTTTTCATTTTACTAAAGGTTTGAAAAATTAATACAAATTAATTTCACATTATTTGTTAATACACCTTTATGCTGTTTTTATATATGCCCACGGCTGAAGCAAAATGTAAATAAAAATGTAAATTAAAACGAAAATGTTCACAATTACGGTTTATTTTGCCTTAAAACTCACATATGCACTTAAAAAGTGAATTAAGCACTATTCTAAAATGGATTGTAAATTAAAATTCGTGTAAATAAAAAAACGGCATAAACGTGTATATAAAACTTAATTATTTATAAAATAATAAACAAATATAATTGAATACTTTTTTATATATTTCATTTTATGCCTTTAATTTTTAGATGATCTTCAATTATGGTTAAACAGAGATGATTATAATGAAATTCTTAATCCCGAATGTGATCATTTCGTGTCAATTAATGACAAAATAATGTCATTTTTATCTGTGAGAATGACAATTCTTTTAAAAGGATATCAAAACACAAATGATTATGACGGATCGTTTCAAATGATTAATCAATTAATAGAATGTGAAAAGAAAATTCTCAAGAGTTTTATTTAAAGCGCATTGTGCCTTTTTTAATGCACTTTATAATGCGAAAATTATAATTTAAACATAATTTTTCGATTGTTTTTATATGCAATCATGAATTAGATGATTGAGAATTTAAAATGTTACAATTGAATGCATTATCTAATGTTTTGATATATGCTTTAATCATAAGCGATCGCAATAATTATTATCTTTTATTTAAGAGATTTATTATTAAATAAATAACATATTTATTATCTGTATCTACATTATGCAACAAAAAATTATTCATTAACGATCGACTTCGCCAAAGACAATATCGAGTGTGCCAATAATTGCAACAATGTCCGCGAGTAACAGATTTTTTCCCAAAAAGTCGAGTGCCGAGAGATGTGCAAATCCCGGGGCTTTAATTTTGCATCGGTACGGACGTGATGTGCCATCACTTACTAAATACACTCCGAATTCACCTTTCGGTGCTTCGACCGCAGTGTACGTGGCCCCGGGCGGGACCTGAAACCCTTCAGTGAACAATTTAAAGTGATGGATCAGTGCCTCCATTGATGATTTCATTTCTGCACGTTTCGGAGGCACTATTTTATTATCATCGACTCTCACTTCACCCGCGGGTAATCGATTTAGACATTGATGTATGATGCGAATCGATTGACGCATTTCTTCGACACGACAGAGATATCTTTTTAAATAATAATTTAAATATTAAAAATGAATGTCTATAATTATCATATTGATTTACCGGTCGTAACAATCGCCATTAAGACCTATTGGCACATCGAACTCAAAGTCATCATAACAATCATATGGTTGTGTCTTCCGAAGATCCCATTTGATTCCGCTCCCTCTTAACATTACACCGCTCATACCCCAATTGAGTGCATCTTCAGCTGAAATGACGCCGATATCAATGGTTCGTGCTTTCCAAATGCGGTTTTCTGTGAGAAGATCCTCAACTTCATCAACACGCTGTGGAAATTGATTCGCCCACATATATATGTCATCCAAAAGACCGATCGGAAGGTCCTGTGCCACACCTCCGGGACGCACGTACGCCGCGTGCATTCGCGCACCGCTCACTCTTTCGTAAAATTCCATGAGCTTTTTGTTGGAATATAAATAAATGAATAAAATATAATTTATTATTTCATTATTCAATACCTTTTCTCTTTCTTCGAAGAGCCAAAAGAATGGTGTTAATGCTCCAATATCTAAAGCATGTGTTCCGACTTGCATCAGATGGTTAAGAATGCGCGTGATTTCACCGAATAACACTGTTAATATAATATTACATTACAATATTATTAAACTTTTATAATTACAAAAAACCTCTTATATATTTGGCTCTTTTTGGGACATCGATATTGAGCAATTTCTCGACCGCTAAAGAATAACATTCTTCATTTGCCATCATTGAGACATAATCGAGACGATCGAAGTATGGTAATGCCTGAATATACGTTTTATATTCAATTAATTTCTCAGTCGCGCGATGCAAAAGACCAATGTGCGGATCGGCGCGTTTCACCAATTCACCTGAACATTGTAAAACCATATTCTTAATCATATTTTTAATCATATGTTTTATTATCGATGTTCATACCCTGAACTTCGAGAATCAATCGCAATACTCCGTGTGCAGCGGGATGCTGCGGACCGAAGTTAATGATCATATTCCTCACGTGTCTTTCTTGAGGCATTCGATCATTATATCTCTGTAATGATAAAAATACATTTATCTGATTGTTCATGCATTATCTATAATATGATTTACTTCGAGAGGCAAATTCCATTTGGAATCGTTTGGATAATACATCGGTAAATCGAACTGTTTGTAATTATCCCATCCCTGGTAATACTTCTTCGCACCCCTTCTCTGTTGCATCTGATGACCGTGCATCATCACCATCGGTGCGGTCACACCATTTGTGCCCCATTGTGGCACGTGTTTGATAAAAGAGAATGTCCTTAAAAGTGATGCCATCAGAGTGACCGGATTTGTTTTCATTCAAAAACTCAACATTAATTACGCTTTATTTTTATATCATTTTTGTTAATAAATGCAAAAATTATTTTCTTTTTAAGTATATTTTTTCACATAAAATAGTAATAATTGCATTAAAAATTTTATTAATTTATTTTAAAATAAATTTAAATATTTATTTATTTAAATTTAAATGATATGTTTTAAATATCATTAAATTAAATGAAATATATTAACATTTTACCATTGCCCCCTTTAGGTTGTTATGTTAATCACCAATAATAATCGATGATCGAATGTGTGAATTGACAGACGCGCGCAATCGCATCGCTGCCATTTGCAGTTTTGAACTCAAAGTGTACGGTGTGATAAAGTGTGCCCTTTGTTTACATTTAAATTAAATTAAAATTGTACTTAATTTGTGAACATTTTTTAAAAAAATCCTCATATGTCCTGATTCTACACCTTTGGTGTGTGCATAAAAATGGTGACAGCAAATGAAGGAATGGAGGTAATGAATGAACCATTGTTTATGTTATTTGTTTGTCTCATTATCTTCTATCAGCTGATGCAATATCACCATTGATTACATTAATACGTAATTATTAATGAAAATGACATCATTTCATTCATTATTTAGGGTTTAATTCCGATCGTGAATCGTCTTCAGGATGCGTTCACTCAATTGGGTGTATCAATGGTTTTGGATTTGCCCCAAATTGCCGTCGTCGGTGACCAATCGGCAGGTAAATCGTCAGTTTTGGAGAATTTGGTGGGAAGAGACTTTCTTCCGCGGGGATCGGGAATCGTTACACGAAGACCTTTGATAATGCAACTCATTAATGACAAAACAGGTGAGTGATAATCACGGATAAAACCATAATTTGATTTTTGTTAAATGAATGATAAAATGTTAAAAAATAAATTTTAATTTCCAATAACAGAATATGGCGAATTTCTTCACGCGAAAGGCAAAAAGTATACCGATTTCGATGAAATTCGCAAAGAAATTGAGGATGAAACGGAACGTTCGACAGGAAATAACAAAGGAATATCCGCGAATCCGATAAATCTTCGCATTTACTCTCCGCATGTGCTTAATTTGACTCTGATTGACTTACCGGGAATGACAAAAGTGCCCGTCGGTGATCAACCGCCCGACATTGAACTTCAAATCAAAGAAATGATTTTCAGTTATATCACACGTGAGAATTGTCTTATTTTGGCCGTCACCGGTGCAAACACTGATTTAGCGACATCCGAAGCTCTTAAATTGGCCAAAGAGTGTGATCCCGACGGTGAGACATTGACACTTGTGTTTTATTTAAATATTTTATTAATTATTTAATATTAAAGGGCGTCGAACACTCGCGGTCATTACAAAACTCGATTTAATGGACGCCGGAACCGATGCCATTGACGTGCTCTGCGGACGCGTGATTCCCGTTAAATTGGGGATAATCGGTGTTGTAAATCGTTCACAACAGGATATTATTAACAAAAAATCAATAAATGATGCTCTAAAAGATGAGGAATTATTTCTTCAGAGAAAATATCCATCTTTAGCCGCAAGAAATGGATCATCATATTTGGCAAAGACATTGAATCGCGTATGTTATGTTCTGTTATTTAAAGTTATCATTTATTTAATAATTCTTTTATATGATTAGTTATTGATGCATCACATACGCGACTGTTTACCCGAACTGAAGACGCGCGTTAATGTTATGATGTCTCAATTTCAATCGCTTCTTAATTCATACGGTGAATCGGTTGATGATCAGGTATGGAATTATGTATCTTTTAAAATTTAAATGCCTCATGCTTTTTAATGCTTTTTAATTGATTTTACACAATACTAACATAAGAAATAAATATATAAAATCTTTTAATTGAATGCAATCTTAAGGATGATCCCAAAAGGGCTGCGGTAATATTTTCTTTGCAATTGCCGCAAATTATTAACATTTAACAATAATTGTTAATGCAATTAACAGGGGCAAACTCTTTTGCAAATAATCACAAAATTTGCGTCTTCATATTGTTCGACAATTGAAGGAACCGCGAGAAATATTGAGACCACCGAATTGTGCGGCGGTGCGCGCATTTGTTACATATTTCACGAAACATTTGGACGTACTCTCGACTCAATTGATCCTTTGGGTGGACTCAGCACTTTGGACATTCTCACAGCGATTCGCAATGCAACAGTAATGTTATTGATGAAAATATTTATTTTCATTTTTTATAAATAAATATGTTATAAATTAATGAACTTATTTGTGTTTTAAGGGTCCACGACCGGCATTGTTTGTTCCCGAAGTATCATTTGAATTGCTCGTGAAGCGACAAATCAGACGTTTGGAGGAACCGAGTTTGAGATGTGTCGAACTCGTTCATGAAGAAATGCAACGAATTGTTCATCACTGCGGCACTGAAGTTCAGGTAATTAAATGTTGAAAATAATTGTCAATTAATTAATTGTTTTCATGTGTCAATAGCAAGAAATGCTTCGATTCCCGAAGCTTCACGATCGCATCATGGACGTAGTCACTCAACTTCTTCGTCGAAGACTCCCGCCAACGAATTCAATGGTCGAGAATTTAGTGGCGATTGAACTTTCGTACATTAACACGAAACATCCCGATTTTCATGATGCACAACTCGTGGGCACTTTGATCAAAAATAGTGAGGCTCAAGAGAAGAAATACATCAAATCACAACAGGAAAATGCCGTACCAATAAATGACAATAAATTAATGCCCAAAATAAGTAACACGATACAACAGCAGCACGTGCGTGAAACATCCGCGGGATTCTTTGCAAATCTAATGTCACGTGATAGTAAAACTCAAACTGTAAATGCGAATGGAGAAGGAGATAATGATAGTATTGGATCAGATGCTGCCGGTGTTTCTTCATCAACAATGCAACAGCATCATCATGTAATGGGATCATCACTGTCATCAATGAAATCTCCAATGAAACCAATCAATTTACTCCCTGAAGTTGTATGTTACTAATTATTAATTATTTAATTTGATAATAATTTAAATGTTGTGTCATTTGATAGCCCACAACAACGACAATACGAAAGTTATCACCGCGTGAACAGAGAGACTGTGAAGTGATTGAAAGACTGATAAAGTCGTATTTTTTGATAATCCGCAAAAACATTCAGGACACAGTTCCAAAGGCGATTATGCACTTTTTGGTTAATTTTATTAAAGATAATCTTCAATCGGAATTAGTGACGCATCTCTATAAACATGATCAGTTTAATGAATTATTAGCGGAATCGGAACAAATCGCTATTCGAAGACGTGAAGCTTCAGATATGCTTAAGGTATGTATTAATGAATGCATCGATTTATTAACAATTATTATAATTTATGAAAATTGATTACATCGCCACCGTTTCATTTTGATTCGTGTGCAAATCATTTTCAGGACGATTCAGAGACTCAATGCGGTGTGCACTTTCATGTGTGTGCATATGATTTTCATATTACATTTAAATTAAATAAATGAAATACGTTTTTGTTTATTGCGTTTCAATTTGCAATGCAAATGCCGATTCTTTGACAATGACAATGCTCTGTGAAAAGTGCCGCATCACGCGTTAACTGTTGGGGTTGGGGCTGTTATCAATGCGAACGAAGTGATGGTATTAATTACAGGTGTTAATTACAGGTGCTGCAGTTATGAAAAACATTTGCATACACACCGCATTGAGTCTTTGACAAATCCTGTGAATGATTTGCACACGAATCAAAATCAAACGGTTGGCGGTATAATGATCATTTCATATTAAAAATGAATTTTTTTATCATTTTTCAGGCATTACAAAAGGCGTCTCAAATAATCGGTGAAACGCGAGAAACACATTTATGGTGATCGATCATCATTACATATTCATGTTTATCTATTATTATCTAATCAAATGAAACGATGTATTGTACTGTTTTTTAGATATTTAATTTTATTGATTTAATCACTTTTAAACATGATTATAACAATACTTATTTTATTTGCACGGAATTAGTTAATTACACAAATAAAATGAAATGATGTTATAATTATGAAAGAATAATTTTTCATTATAAATAAATGCTGACACAATGATGATCGCGAATCATTAATTTTGTTTAAATTCATTGCATGTTTAAGTAAATTTAAGAATTTATCAGTAAATGTTAAAGTGGATCTTAAGATACATTTTCCGAGAGTTTTGCACGAACTGATGATGGTGATTATATCATAATCACTCAGTATGTTATCATAACACAGTTGAATCACTTTGATCTTTGACATTCTGCTGATGGAAGTTAATGAATCATTTGTAATTCGATTTCCAATGTTAAGTTCTTCAATATTCGGACAGAATCGATGAATGTTCGCGAATGAATATCCACTATGATTTGATTGAAATTTATTATTAACAAAATGCAAAACTTTCAAAGAAATGCATTTTCTCATCAATGATCGTATCTCATCATTCGCAAATTTTTATATTAACCCATGCGTGGGGATAAATTAATTCGATCGGAAAAATTCAGAGATCGATCCCGGGACATGAATTTTGAATGCACAGTGCATGCTAAACGCGTGTCCCGTGCTATTGTTGGGTGCTCATTCAAAGCATAAGACTAAAGGTGGACACATTTGTATCATATACATATATACAGTATATATTCTCATACTCGCCCATGGGATTATATGAGATATTTCACTTTAAACATGCAAAGAAATACGAATATAAATATTTAGTTTATTGACGTTTAGTAATGTTCAGGTGTTTGTTGAACGAATTAACATTCTAAAGTGATAAGAATTGGGCATGATAAGAATTTTCCTAAAACTTTAAAAGTGCAATATTCAATATAAGCCCATGGGCGAGTGTGAGAATATTTATTGTTTATATACTGTATATGAAACAATATAAGTCTTGTTTAATATATGATGACCAATTTATTCATTTGACCACTGTAAACAAATACACATGCTTCTATAGTATCAAATTGATTCGCATTCGCCTCTAAATCATTAATTTTTAGATTATAAAATTAAATTATTCACAATGGGATATGATGGTAAATTTAACGTTCATGATGTTCAGTATGAAAAACAGGACTTTGATGCGCTCTCTAAACGAGTGACTGCGTTGGAAGATAAACAACGAAAATATGATCAAATCACAGCGTGCATCAAACCTATTTTCTACGGGATCGGCATCATGATCGGCATCGATATCGGAGGCTTCATCGGAGGCATCATGATCGGATTGCTGGCGAGCTCCATATTCAAATTAAATAAGGAATGAGCTTTTTATAATTATTAAATTTATTTATATAAATATTAAATAAAATTACATAAATATTATAAAAGTGATTAATTGTCAAATAACTTATTCAATATTACATAATTTGTGATTATAATATTCATTTAAATATTATATATTAATGTATTGAATAATAAAATATATTTTATTGAATTACTTAAGAGATGTTTAATCAGCCCCTTTATGGCCCCCTTTTTATATACACGCGTCTTTTGCTGAATGTTGTTAAACAATGTCCTTCATCGTTGAGTGTCGCATTTTAAGTTCCATCTGTGAATGTGTGTGAATGTGTATGAATGTGTGTGAATGTCACAATATTATAATTAATCATTGACAAAAAAGTATAACATTTTTTATCAATTCAATTATTTATTTTCTCATTCACTGCAATAATCTCTCATGCATCATTATTAAAAATTCAATTCTCTATAAAAGTATTTTTTTGTGTATTAAAACGATGACATCATAAATGACATATTTGTGTATGAAAATAATATTTTCATTTACAAAATTCGAGAATTAATTTATTCATATTTAATTATATTGAACTGATTTATTGTTTAATATGATAATTGGATATTTAAGTGCAATATTTTATTTCTTTTAATGCCATACAATTATTTGATAAAAAAAATGTCAAATTTTACGATATTTGTTTACATCACAATCACATTATTAATAACATACGTTCAGTGTTTGCACGTGCATGGGGTATGGT
>JAQIWM010000201.1:0-12044 GCA_034695285.1 Eniochthonius minutissimus | reverse complement strand
AGCACTAAAAAAATTAATAAAAATATAAACTATACTGTGTTTAAGACCTGGTTACTTTATTTATACACACACTGTATGTCGAGTTCCGGAATTAAGAAGCAGATCTGATACACATCTTGGAGCTTGTGGCGATCAAGTATTATTAGTGATACAACTTCGATTGAAACTTTCAAATAAATGGTATCTAGTATAACAGGAATAGATAGACGTGTAATCATTGGGCATATACATCCCTACATTATCAACTATCTCTGGCGGTTGACAAGAGTTCCCGTTAATTGGTAATGGTGTACACTTGGGAAGCGGTCCAGTCCACTGCTGATTGACACATTTAGGTTCATACGAAAGAGTATTTAATTCATATCCATGAGCTGGTGTATAGATAAATCGATTTTTAATTTTTTGTAATTTGCATCCATACGGCACAGATGGAATTCCACAGTCATTACGATACGTAAATAAAACAAAGAAGCAACTAGAAACAGGAATTAACTGGTCGTTCTCATAAATGTTTATTGTAAGCTCGCTGACAGCATCATTAATAATGCAAGTCCAATACTTCATAACAAAGCGAGTATCATATTGTATAAGATTGTTATTGGGCCTACAAGAAACTACTACTTCCTGTCCTGACAACTGAGTAGCATTGACTTCTGCTCTAAGATTTGGATATGATTTTTTCCACATTAATTTATTTACTAAAACATAAATTCCGGGATTTAAATTAATGGGCATATTATTCATTTCCAAAGGACCAGTCCTACATTTAGTTACATTATACGGCAAAAGATCAGTAATACAAATTGGTGGATCTTCCCAAGTATTATCATGTCGACACGATTGCGTAGCATTTCCAAATCTTGTGTAATTAACACCGCAATTATAACTTACAGTTGAATAATTTTTGTAAGACATTGTGCTGTAGGACGGCAAAGTTGGTTCTCCACATATGCCGGTTAATTGGCGAAACAAATACGTTTGGCATTCATTAATGAGAAGAGTTGAATTATTTGGTTGAAGATTGACTAAAATATATGTGTGTTTTCCTGGTTTAATATCACAAGTCCAGATGTTTATTCCATAATTTGTGTTCGATCGTCTAAGTTCACTGTAGTGACAATATATGTTAATGAAACTACTATTACTCAGTCTAAGGCTTTGCTGCCCGGGAACAGTATAATTTACTATGCTAACCAATGAGTATCGATCGGGTTGTACCGTAAACGATTGTATTGGTTCCACACCCGGTTTTCAGTGCATTCGTTCTGCTTTTGTTCTAAGATGACCTTTAGCACAAATAGGAGGATCTTCCCATGCTTTCCCATTACATCTGCTAATCGGGAATCCGAACATGATATAATCAGTCTCACATTGATATATCGTCGTTGACTGATTTTGTGACATGATAATTGCATTATCCGGTAATGATGGAGGATCACATGCATATACTATTGGAACACAGGTTGGAGGAGCACCATGCCACAGTAAATCAGATTTGCATATAAGCGGTCCGCGCGAGCCTATTAACGTGTAATTCGGCTTTGATTCATAAAATATTGTTGATCCTGTGATATTAGCGTATGAGCATCCAATTGGTAAGTCAGGCCATTCACAATGTTCTGAAGTTTCTTTGAACATAAAAGCATCGCAAAGTGACATATGTGTGGTTCCATCTTTAGCAAAAATATGTGTTTTGTAATTTTCTTTAGTATCAATTTTAATATATTGCCATTTCAATAATCCGGTACTTATATATTTAAAGTGTGTGTCCATGGTTATATAAACTTCACCTTTTACATTTTTTTCTATTCGTGTATGAAAAGTATCATTAATGCCCAGTGTATTTGGACGAAAGAAGAGAACACATGTACCAGGAAATAGTTGACCAGTTCCGATATCATGAACTGGATACGTGCAATTAGTACATATTTGTCGACGTGTATCAGGATGTATGAGAAAGTCAAAGATACACACTGGTGGAAGCTCAGGATGCCACTTGTTATCGACTCTGTAATTACGAATTGGATCGCCAAATAGAGCGTATGAATCTTTACATTCATACACTGCTATTAGATTAGTTACTTGAGGTATTCGTGTATTTTTAGAAACACCTGGTCGGCCGCAGTTTTGTAAAAGTCCATGTGCTAATGCTATCATAGACAGCAAAAACAACGGATTTAGCATTTTGACAATTAACAATCTATAATCTGTCTAATGGCTGATGACGCTGCGTATCTTTTACTTAAATCAGATGTGACTGAACGTTTCTGCTAATGTGAACAAAAATGGCTTGAAATAATGTCCAACATTATGATTCGATGGCTTGCAAGCATAAAAGATAATGGAATAAGCTTTGAACACATTTTATTGCTTAATCAACAACATATGTGTAGTAATTCAGAAAAATATGGCACACTGTCGGAGCATCAAAGTTTATGATAATGCAAATACCAAATCCGACAATCAATGGACCTCGATCAATACCGGCAATTGTCATTAACGATCCGTCAGGCAGTGATTTAAGCTTAGAGCGACATAGTTGCAAAATTGAACAATTAGTGGCTGTTACTTTAGCTGCTAAATGTAAAATTTCACCGTCATTAAAGCAGATGCATATTTACGCCTGTGATGATATATATTTCATAGGATATTACTGCAATCATAAAAACAATACAGGAGAATTTCTTGGTGTTCAAATTACTCAAACTGGTCTTAAAGCAATAAACAATCTTTTTAAGAAATAGAATATGGAATGTAAATGCGCATTATTACTGTTTATGGATGCAGTGAACATAGCCATTAAACAATTGGCTACATTTGCGTTAGATATCGATTTAGCAACTCATCCGGTCGCTATAGTATCCACAAGTTATTATAACAATTCCATGGCTCGTACGATTATTAGAGGGAGAAAAATTCGAGTTAAGGTGGTGATGTCGGAAGATGGATTACCACCTGGCACTATCTTGTTTAACGCCAAGGAATTCAATCCGGATAATTTATCATTGGTACATAGCTGCGCTAGAGGAGGAGAATTAGACACGATGGCATTGCCAATTATGGAATTTGATATATTATCTCGGATTTACAATATTGCATGTAGTGACACTACGTATTGTAGCATAGAAAATGTTGATCTAAATCATATTCACGGTATTTTATTTCTTAGTTGTAATGTCGCAAATCTGTTAAGTGAAATGGAGTGCTTATCACGTAAATATTTTTTTAACATATGTAAGAAAGAAAATGCAAAAAGTCGAGTGCCGTATATCAGACACAGCCAACTAATGGAAATTTATTGTCCAATTAGTGTATCACGAGCTGTACGATAATGAGGTACGTAGCGGATTTCACATCTAACTCTGACTATCGTCTCTTTAACTGGCGGAGTGCCATGGGTATCACAGGTACATTGACTAGGTCGGTCGGTAGGAATAGCAAACTCATCTTCAGGATCAACTGATCGGCCAGGACGCTGTCGTAGTCGTACATCGCGTTTGACCATAGAAACTCAGAAGCCATCTTCATGATTCAGCACAGTTCCAGCTGATACAGATCTTTTAGGCTCGGGCTTCTCGTGAGGCTTCATAATCGGACGTAGAATTACTCCATCAATTACAATTGCAAGTGAACACAACAGCACAAGAGTGAGTTTCATGATTGTATCACCTATATATAGCTATAAATATGAATATATATCTTTTCATCTTGCCGACTGTCATATTAGCTTGCCAGACGCCAGAAATTCCTAATGGCAGCTATATCGCAGATCGACAGCAGTATTATAGCTCCGGCACCGTGGTAAGATATTATTATCATGCACCTAATAAACTTGCTGGATATGATCGTCGTACTTGTCAGTCTGATAATACTTGGTCGCCACTGCCGCCGATTTGTGTTCGTGATGCGTATGTTAAAAGTTATAATGTACCATTACCACCCACCTTCACTAGACTTGCTAACTAGGTAAATCTCGATCACTTAGCAGGTAATTACTATGTATCGATCACAGGAATATTAGACCTGGAAGAAATTATAATAGGAACTTTCACCAACAGCACCAGAGCATTGTGTTCCTTAGTCGAAAAAATTCAGCCAGCTAAGTGGAAATGTCACTTTTCGCAAGTTGGTACTTCTAGATTTGACATGAAAATAAAAAAGAGAACTGAAGGTGATCAATTTGTGATATACTAGGTTGCCATATATTTCGCCGATGATATTATTTGCGGTATACCAGATACCTTTCCCGGCTGTGAATTTATAATATCTAAAAATCCTAGTCACGTTGTTTATTCTCCGCAGGAGGGATACACTATCAAAACTAATTCACCAGTAAAAATTTGCCGAGATGGAGTTTGGCGCGGAGATACGCCAGTTTGTGTGTTGGCAATTACACTTCTTTCTGTTACCATAATAGCCATAATTGTGTTATCAGTGATATTAGTAGTTGTACCAGGACTCACAATTTACATTTGTGCTTTTTATAAACACAAAAAAAATGCATACGTCGACTTATCACCTTTATGACGACGTAAGAGAATACCATAAGTTAGTGTAAGCGTATTAAAGTTATTTTTTATGAAATATAGTAATTAAAAAAATGCGTTTAATTCCACGATATTCATTAGCTTGGGGAATATATCATTGTAATGATATAAATTATCTTGTATTTTTACTAGTTACTGAACAACAGGCCTGCCCCAGGGTCTTTATTTACAAATTCAGGCAGCTACGAAAAACTCAGAAAAATTTCACCTACCTCATATTTTACCCAATGGTGGTCATTATTTTACTCGGAATTGGACACAAAAACAAATAATATTTATGGTCAAACTTGTTTATCGACGTCTTACTACTTCTGTTATGGTGCACGATGCTGATATGGACTTGCTATTCGCTTTAGATGTTCTTGGTATGCCAATAATTAATAAATCTACAAGGACACATCCAATGCGATTTCTTAAACTTTGATTCAATCCGTATTATTTTTAGTAACATGAGACAAAATCAATCACGTAAATATGTTTCTGACTTTAAAAAATGGGCTGATAGCATGTATCAGCAATTTCGTTACTGTAATGTAACAAACACAGATTTTTATCCATATTTAGTTCACTTTCGTCAAATTTTCATCAACATAGAGAAAAAGAGACCCAAAAATATGTCACAATTTTTATGCATTGATGAGATAACTAATATGTTTAGAATGCTCGATTATCGTTTTACTTTTCGGTATCATATCGAAGATACTAATATTGATATAGTTTACATCGTAGAAGAGTGCATTGTTGATATGCATATACTAATACAACTATGGGAAATGGAGAATCTCGGTAGTTTAAACACCGTAGATATGAAGAAATGAATGAGCAGCTTAGCTTTTGTAAATCCGTACTCGAGTTGATTTCCGTTCATCAGGACATTCTTAGTGACAATATCGATGATCTGACAGATATGATTAGTGAGATTATTAAACATCTGCAAATTGAATTAAATCCACGTATCGACGTTAAAATCCCATCGATTTGAATTTATTAATATGACGATCAATGACTATGCTGGTTGTGTAATAGCTTTTCCAACCATATTATTATTTATCTCTGTGATATGTAGAGAATGTAATATTTATAAACGCGCAAGCTCGGGAAATTTGCAGCTTATTTAGTCACAATGCTCATATTATTGCTATTTCTCTTGCTCGGCACGTTTGCCAGCGCTGCAAATATTACTGACGCACAAGTGATATTAGAGCTCACAAATGTATTAAATTTTCTGCAAAATACAACTGTCATAGCTAATTGGTTGCCGATTATCCTAGTCATGATACAGACGATTGTATTAATCTATGCGATATATCTTTGTAGACAATTAAATGTTATGTACAGTCGAGTAAAACAACGACATTAATTTTTTCTAAAAAATATAACGTGAATTTATAGATATCAAACGGCTTTAACATACTCAATCGTTCAGCTAATTTTTCTCGAGAAATAGGGAATGATTCATCACTAATTAAGTTAGCAATATATTTTTCACTAACTGATGTAGTAATCTGATAAAATAGTAAATCTTTTTCACACATTTGTTCTAAGATGTCGTCAAGTACTTGTGACAGTAGAATAGTGAAATTCATTTTAGATTTTAGATAGTATAACGGTAAGTTATTGTAATTAGACTGAATCCAGGAAGTAAATAACTTACTTCTAATAACTAAGCATTCCATAGTTGAATCTTAAAAATGTCACTGTTCAAAATCCTATATGGTCACGGGCAGCACAATCAAATTGCGAAAAAAGCACGTTGGTGGGTTCGCTGGAAAGATACGAGACAGGAAGACAAGATACTAATGGAAGTCAATTCTAGTATTATAATTTCAGATGACTTAGAGTTAGTGGATGATGTATCATTGATTTTTAACGATTTAGTCTCGCATACAAAAACTACTAGTTCTGACAAATTACCACCGGAGATACAGCGTCACTTAAATTTTAGAGGTTGTCGTCCTACACCTTCGTTATCATTTTGGTGCTGTTTATAGTTTTTAATTTGATTCATCAATAATCATGTCTTTTCGCGACATTCCTAAATTTCTAGTTGAACAGTTGATAGTACTTTGCGAAAATGAAAAAATCAATGACTAAATTATTACAGATGTTAAGCTGCTAATTGACTTTCTGTATAATGAGTTAATTAACGTAAGTATTTTCCATAACATTCGTCTAGCTATTCATGATGATATGATACGAAGTGAAATCAGACTTTCCATTTATAAGTTTATTGGTAAGATAATATGGGGCGATGGTGTTATTGACACAGTTGAAGAATTCGAAAACCAGCTTAGACTCACTGCAAGAGTTTTTTTAGAATACACTTCTGAAATGTCTGAAAGACTAAGCAGGTGGGAAGCATTATTGGCCAATGAAAAATCTGTCTCTATGATTCCGATGTACGGTACTTATTGTTCGCCTCCTAATATTTCAGTAAGCTATTTATCTGACTTATCCGAGTTTTTAATGGAACAACAGAGCAGTATAAATTAGTATAGCAGTTAAAATTTTACCTGGTTTATTTCTTGGCAATTTTCATGAAGGCGAAAATTTACAATGGTTGAAGGCTAAGGATATTTCAGTGATCGTTTCTGTTGCTAAAGAATTTCCTAATTATCAAATACCTGGCATTACTCAATTTCTATTTCCATATAGCTAATTTACATATGAGTTATTCGATCTTAAACCTGCTATTAACGTGATACATGAATCTATTTCTGCTGGCAAGCGAGTTTTAGTTCACTGTCGATGCGGTGTTAATCGTAGTCCCACAACTGTGTTAGGATATCTACTTACAGAACGTAATATGTCTTTTGAAGAGGCGTTTAAACTTGTTAGAGCAAAGAGACCTCTCAGAAAATTATATGGAGTGGAAATCCATGGATGAATCATAATGTCTTATGAGCAGTATTAAGTTTTCTATATAGATAAGATGCAAGTAGGAACAACATACATTTATATTCGTAAATTACTGAAGAGAGACAAAAAAGATGTAAGTAAAGTTTCAACAACAAAAGACAACAAATTTCATGTGCGTATATCCGTACCAAAATCATCAACATGGGATAATACAATTTATACTTTCGACATTCCAGCAAAGTATGTCGAAATGGTAGATCGTAGTGACGAATTGGAGAATTTAACTAAAAAACTTCATAAAGCTACACTTCCAGAGAAAGTATATTTAGGATATCGTATTGTACAACTTTGGCTTTCAATGACACATAATTCTCTAGATTCTAATACTAAGGATTGTTCCATATGGTACAAACCGCACAGCGAGGGTATACTTGAATGGGGTCCTCGGCTTTCATCGAAAAAATACAGTAAAGCATAATCGATTTTTTATTAACATTTTAGTTTATGTACTCATGTCTTATCGATGGGCCATTAATTACGTAATTTTTCCATTTATTAGCTCAGAATATACATCACTAACTTTCAATCTGAACTGGGATTCATCTGACTGTCGTATTAAGAAATATAAATCAATCAAAGATTTGATAGTTGATAATTTTGAAGAAAGTGGGAGGTAATTTTAACTATATCTTATTTACTTGCTGCTGTGGAAACCGCTCAATACTTTAAACGGCCGTATCTTAATATAACTAATATCATTGACGAAGAAGTTCCTAATTTAGTTGAAATCATACATATCAGAGATATTATTCATTATGAAGTTTATATGGATATCTTTACAGATTTTGAAGCAGTAGCGAAAACATTATTGCCTAATGTTAAACAAGAATTTCAAAATTTGAATGGATATAAACCTTTGAATCTTTATTTTGAATAAATTTTTTTAGCAATTATTCTACTGATAGGTATTTTAGTATTGAATTACAATGTCTACCGAGGAAATTATATTGCGAATAGAATATCTAAAACACTGTAATGCAGCATATGATAATTAAAAATTTTGAAGAATGTGAAGATGCTATGATGGATTCAGGGTTTATCATCTTTCTCATAAGTACCATAAAATATCGTGCTGAGTGCATACAATGTATAAATCCTTCTAAAACGAAATCCAGCTTAAAGTTTTTAATGGATGCGATATTTCCCGACGGAATGGATGGTAAAGAAGTAACTACAACTCAAGTAATACAGGCAGTAGAATCAATAAATTTCAGACAACTCATCCGTGATATGTTATGTAATCCTCAGCCTATACTTCCTGCTGAACAGGTAGATCAGGATAAAAAATGATAAATGCTTTAACTTTGAATACATCAGAGGAAATATAAAAATTTTTTTTTTACATCGTAACTTCAACGACTCTATGGCCTCCACGAGAGTTTCTTGAACGACCTTAACTACCAAAAACTAAAGCCCCCACAAACATGGCTATGACAGAAGCTCCTAAAAATCCTGCAATCATTATCAATGTTTTATCATTTCGGCCAGTACTTAATAGATCAGTTATACTAGGACAGATGCAGGTTATGTTATCCATGATTAGGATATCTAAAATGAAATTGAATCACAATATATGCAATAATGAGTTTTATGAAATTATTAACATTTCTGAGTTGTATCATAACATGATCAGTTAGTTTTTTATGTTATTATTAAAAAAGAAAAATTTTAATATCTCTTCGACTAATATTATTGCGTTCGTATATGCTTTTAAATCCTCTGTCATAGATAGATAATGCGTGTATTTTAAGTTCACAAAAGTATGTTTAACTGTTTCAATTGAACATTTATATCTCAAATTTTCTACATGTATCATCCGAAATAGTAGATATATTGTAACGTTTGGTACACTTTTCGAATTTATCGACAGCGGAAAGTAAATCATCATGAAGTTGTACAAACATCAGTAATCGGGCCTCACATTGTAGCAGATATGCTTTAAGTTGTTCTTGTGGAGTTAGTATCTTCTTCTTTCGCTGTATGCAACTTTGCAAGCGAAGTCGCGATTTCGCCGGCAATTGATATTTTGGCTTCATTTTGCTCTAAATTTAAAATGCGAATGATAAACTAATAGGCATTTTAGTACTGAATCACAATGGCAACCTGTCAAGAGTTTCTAACGTCTTTCGGCAAATTTACTCGAGTGCTTGCGGAGAATGTTTCCAACAACGATAATCCACCCGACCTCATCATTTTGATTGATATCAGTGGATCAATGGCTGGTGCTCAGCTTGATTGTGCTATAAAAGCCATTGTTGATCTGCTGGAAATTACTAAGGCTGCTGTTACGGTTGTAGCTTTTGATCATAAGACACTCACTGCAACAACTGATGTTATAAACTTTGTGAAAAGACTGCGTGATGCGGGAGGAACTAATTTCACTAACGCCTTCAAAGAGGCAGTTAAATACATTCGATTTAATAAAGACACAATGATTCTGCTAGTTACTGACGGTGCTACAAATGACTGGGACGTTCAGGAAAGTATAAAAATTGTTTCTAGCGTGATTGAAAATTGTACTGGTTCAGTGCAAATTCACTCACTTGGTATCACTAATGTAGCTGATGTCAATCAGTTTAAACAACTAGTTGAAGGTGGCAATGTTATTGGCACTGTTCAGTAATACATAAGGCTAGTGAAATTCCTGCTGCTATTAACACTTTGGTAGATATCATAGGTTACACACCTACTATTATTACTTACATGGACGAGAAAATAACGAGCGGTGACTTTAGATAAGGTGATGCACCTACAGAGTTACTCGTGAACAACGAACGTGTAATACCCGTACAACTGCCCGAGATCAATGTATCATTACTAAAGGGTGATGAACGTCATGATGTAATCTCGGATATAATTCAATGCATTGCCAGAGGAGCCGTTACTGCCAATCCTGAAGATACAGACAACAGATGTAAAGAAGTGCAGAAACTGGCGAATAATCGCTCATTAACATTCGAGCAACAATCATCTCTGCGCAAGAATATTGGACAAATTCGTAAAATCATCGACCAATATCTGCCTCAAACTGAGTTCGATATTAAGATTATGGAATTAACTTACAATCCAAAAAATTGTATCAAGAGGATAACGCTCTACTAGTTTTGCAATAACTAAAAAGTCTCACGTTGATGAAGTGTTAGATGCTAAACTGGTGCTGCCTCCACTTCCTGACAATCCACTTCCCGACTGGCAGTGTGTCATCAAATGCGAGAATGCAAAACAGCTGTATGATGACGGCGATATTCTGTGTATGACTGTAGAGCACGAGACGCCAAACATGGCATCTCTTGTCGCACCTCATCTTATTCAAGTAAAAAAATTTAACTATGTCTTTATGTCATTCAAGAGCTTCGTCGAATCGACAGTGTTTGCTGGTGAAAAGGGCAAAATCCTTCCTAACATGGAGGATGTTAATGTTACTAATGTCTTTCCAATATACTTATACGATGAGCAATGGCCTGTTGTAAGACGATATATCGAACTATGCGTCGGTATTTTCATGGATGGCAAACTAACTGGACACACATTCGTTGGTGTCTGCACAATACCAGTATTGATATGGATAGCCAATCACCTGGCTCCTAAAGCTGCTTGGCGTATTGAAATAGATAAGTCAATTCGTAAAATATGCGCCAAAGTACTTCCTAAGATGGGTCAGAATTTCCTTGCTAATCCTGTTAAACGTCTACCCGACTCCACGCCTTCGCTTGAAGTCTTTACAGCTCAGCTAATTTTGAGTGAAATTCACATGACTCCATACGTAACTTTAATATTCGAGGAATTTTGTCGGCGTCAAAAAATAAACTGGAAATTTACTAGCCTGTGGAAAACTACAATAACTGATGATGCAAGTGCTCAGTGGGACGATATAATTGCAAACACCATTCGATGGGAAGGTTTCGAAGTTACTCCCATTATTCGGCAATCTGTTGATGATAGGATTACGACCTGTATCAATGTAAATGCTGTGTCACACCAAATGACTATGTTTACGAATTGCTGGGAAAATTCACAAATAAGACAACTCATTGGAGACAATAACAAGTACTTAACACTGCCTGCTGATATCGACTCTCAGATTGAGTTTCTTCGTAGCACGCAAGCAACTGCAGCTAATCTTAAGAACGACAATTACAAAAACACAATCACATCTACTGTTAACAAGAAAGTCGTTGAAGAAGCATTGATAGCAGATGTGACAGTCGCTTGGCTAAAACTCACCGATTTAGTCAATCATATCGAAATTATGGCTCTAATTCATGAGCTGAATCAATACGAACGAAAAGAGTTGGCTAAAAAATGAGAATGGATCCTACCACTTTCAATGCACCTTACTACTCCTTCAAATATGGAATGGTTACCGAATGCGGATCTCAATTCCGTCGCAAAGACCAGATAACTGGCGAAGTGTCAATAATCGATACCGTTGGTAAGTTCATTAGCAAAGGAGCGCGCTGGGGATTAATGTTAAGGTGGCCCTCAAACGAATATTTATACGAAATTTGGACAGAATGTTTATAAAGTTAAAAAACATATAAGTACAAATTTTCAATATAAAATTCAACAGGGGGCGCC
>JAQIWM010000200.1:0-12049 GCA_034695285.1 Eniochthonius minutissimus | reverse complement strand
TTAATGAATTAGTCAATTTGATTGATATTTATTAAAATGATGAATTTTTTGTATAATAAATTATTTATGATCTAAAAGTGTCGGTGAAACGATTGTCGGGGAAATGATTGTCGGGGAAACGTACCAGACCCGTAATATTGTAATGGGACATTAGTCAATTCAATAAATCCTTAAAAAAACCTAACCTAACCTAACCTAAATCGTTGGAAAGGTCTCGACGAACTGAGTAACGGTACCACACTTGGGGCCCTAGGTTGAAGGACAACAAAGTTGGGTCCAAGTCCCTAGGGACTGGGCCCAGGCTCATGTGTGGGGTATCAATATGACCAGAGGACCGAGTGGAGCTCACATATCTAATACAGTGGTCCTAGGACAGGAATTGGAGTCTTATTAATTTTTATTTTACAATTTTAACATTTTAATAGAATTTCAGCCTCTTTACACTATTTTACTTTTTAGTATTAGCTATTCTAGTTTTAATGCTCCCATGAGGTTTATCTCCACGTGGTGGCGAGTGGAATACACAAATAAAACAATATTTGTGGCTTAAAACCTCAAAATCTTAAGACCTAAAAGGGACTTGGGCCCAACTTTGACTCCCTTGAACTTGGGCCCTAAGTGTGGTACCATTGAACTCAGTTCGTCGAGACCTTTTCAACGATATATGGGTCGGGTGGGTATGGCCATGGGGTCAAAAAATTTTCAAAAATTTCACTTTGGAAATCCATGATACTCGATGTCATAACTTCTAAACTCGGCGTCTCCTCACTTTCCAACATTATTAAACGTTCAGCTTGATGAGAGCTCTCGATTGACACCACACTCGACCCGAAAATCTCGGGGACATGCTATTGTAAAATATTTGCTCCCTTACTAAGTTTTGGATATAAAAGTGTATGACGATACCAACTGACATTTAAGCTTTTGTCTTCATTTAAATCATCAGACCATACGTTAAATGATGATTGAACATAGTTTTCTACTTCATAATCACTTATGGTTTGATCATTACTTATATCACTAAATAATTTATTATATGAAAGGGATTGTGATTCTGAAATAATGTCTGAAATTTCAATTCCGATATCAGCATCACATTCATGATCCTTTTGATCACAGCATTTTTCAGGAATTGTATTGCCCTTTTATATTCAATTGTGTTAAATTTAATTCCTTTGGATTTTGTTGACAATGATTTTCAAATTTCTTATTCCATGGAAGAACTTCATTTAAAGTTGGGTTTTATGATGATGACAGAAATGTCGTTGTAGTGTCAAAATTTTCTAAAAAATTTTCGAGCGTTAAAAGATCCTTATTAATTGCAAATAAATGAGTCATTTTTTGTTATGGGAATATTTAAAATATCGTCCAATTGATGATAAATAGATTTAAACATATGTAAATCTGAATTCTATCGTATTTCAGTATTTAATTTAAGTGTTGAACTTAAATTATTTGTAAGAGCTGATTTCTTAAAATATATCACACTGTATTTGCAATTAATGATAAGATTTTTAATTTTTTTCACATTCATTTATTAATTCATGCATTTTTTACTGCTAAATTGATGCAGTGACAAATACAGCGGATATATTTCATCTTTAAATGCTTAAACAATTACTGCCATTATCAGTCACAATTGTTTTTTCATGTAATTGAAGATTCCAAAATTCCATCTTTTTACTAAACCAATTCTTAATGTTAATGGCATTTGTTTCTTCAGCAAATTCTTCGGAACATAAAATTTGAGATTTCATTTCGCCATTATTATGAGGTTAAACTTATGTAATGTTTCTTTGTATAATCCTCTGTCCACAGATCAGAGGTAAATGATAATCCATTAATTTTTTAATTTCAGATTTAAATGAAAAAATTGCATTATCATATGCATTTCCTAGATATTTATTTGTTAATGTTTTACGTGAACATATTATGCCATTAACAATTATATTTCCATATTCAGATCCAATTTTAATCGCCATTTGCAAGACTTAAATTCTTTGTCTTCAATGATGTTCATTAATCGGAGTTTAGATACAATGAATGACAATATTTGGTCATTAAAACTATTTTTTAATTTTGGGAATTCTTTTGAATTTGGATATTTATGAAAATATCCATCAATTGTTTCATTTGCTAAATGTAATTGCTTTTTACATTTCTTTGCGTGAGACATATGTTTTGATGTATCACTATTGTGAGTATCATTATGTGCTAAAATTGCAATACAATTAAAACACGCGACAAATGATTTGCATATATATGCAATTTCTTCATTATTAAAAATTGATTTAATTTCAATTTTTAAATCTTTAATTTTATCTTCGGTCATCTTAAATTGTATTAATCCGAAATGAGTCTACACATTGCTTTTTGCATTATTTTTCTCAATAATTATTGCATTTTGATTTACAATTAACTCTTTAATTTTGGTTTTGATATCCATTATCTAAATCAGTGGTGAGCAACCCGCGGCCCGCATGCAGCCCGCGAGCTAATTTCTGGGATACATATCACATACTTCCTCGCGGTGTATCCTGGTTAATACTAAAGGTGATTTTCGTGAAAACGATCGACTCTCATATTATTATATATCAATTTTATTGTTATCATTTGGCTTGCGGCCCGCACAGGGTTCAAGCTTTTTAAATTGGCCCCCGAGGGAAAAAGGTTGCTCACCACTGATCTAAATAATATTATAACAATCAATATATTAACAAAATTTAAAAAAATTTATCTTTTGATGATAAAATATTATTGTAATAATTACAAAACCATTTTAAAAACACGTGTTTTTAGATATAGAACATGTGCTTTAGTGTTGTATTTAAATAATAAAAACAAAGTTCATTCATAAATTATGCTTTAATTTTTCCGTTTATTTTTCGGCTACGCATTTTTTTATAACCGACCGCTAACCACACAAATTAAAAATTTTTAACAGTAACCTAACCGATTTTTGGTTAACCGCTGTTACGGTTAACCGTTGCCCACCTCTATTCCTAAGTACAGCCCCTAGGGACTTAGGCCCAACTTTGTCCCCTAGGTCTTATGGTCACAATTGTGTATCGTTGAATTCATCACAACGAGTACTTTACAACGATATACAGGTTGAGGGGTGTGCTCACGGGAAGTGCCCGAGCAGGGAATTCTACATTCTACCCTGCATTTTTATTATTTTATTTATACTTTATATTATGATTTTTCATCTTAGTTTTTTATTTGACCTTGAAATATCTAATGTTATATATATATATATTCGTGTCCTACTCTTATTGCTGAGTCTTTTGATATCCATTTTGTCTTGAGTCACTTTTTTCGCTGTCAAAAAAGAGTCAATATCTTGTAACAGCCATGACCCAGGGTATGGATTTATATATTTAGACTACTCATCATGCCCGACATTTTGATATCGAAATATACTGGGAACCAAGTTAGACCATTTTTGGCATCTTCTTTTAAATGCATTTTAAAAGAAGAATTATATTTTTATAGAATACTATAGGCGAAGTTATTTTATATTTATTTTCATTGAATTTTTTAATTGTGTTGTATAGGATTGTAGTGTCAAAGTATCTGTTCACCTCTGCTAATTTTTGTAAATTTATTTCTGTAAATAATCATGACATTTAAATTATTAAATTATTATAATTAATTAATATTATGATTACATTTAAATATAAAAAATTTAAAACAAATTTTGAGATCAAATTATTTTTAAAAATTCGCACACTTATTATATTTGATGAGTTTCTTGGTATTTAAAATAAATTAATGTATAGTGTATCATTAATATACAATATTAATACAGAGAGTTATTCACTAGCATGTGGGCACTTCTTACGTGTGGATTCCAATAATAATATAATTTAATGTCTGACAGAAAAATTCAACACTCACCTCTAATAACAGTTTTCAAACCATTGTTTCCTATGGGAAATGGCTTTGGGATAAATCATCGAATACTCCGAAAATAATGGAATAATCTCTTAAATTTTGTTTTGAATTATAAATTCAGTTTATTATCTAATATAGGACCATTTTTCAAAATATACTTTGAGATTTACATGTTACATTTGGGGTTCGAAAATTCATAACCGTAAATAGTTCAAAAACTTTAGTTTGAGCCATAAATGAAAAATTTCAAAGGCTTAAAATTGCATATTAAAATTAAATTTTTTAAAATTTTCTTTTAACAACTAAATAGAAACTCCACTATAAGTAAATTGACACCAAAAACTGAGATTTACATTATTCCCTAAATTTTTCATCGAAATATATTCAAATTTTGTCATTGAAAACGTATTGGAGACGTGAGTGTTGAATTTTGTTCTGTCACAGACACTAAATTATATTATTATTGAAATAAAATGTAAACTGACAGAGGTGACATATCCCTAAATACAACAGAGAAAAATTAATTATTATTAATCATTATGAAATTAACAGCATTTAAGTAGTGCCCACATGTTAGTGACTACCCTCTATATTTATTATAAGTTATTATATTTTATATTTAAAAATTTTATTAATTTCAATTTGATTAAGATACAAGAAAGAATAAAGGTCGCGATATAATCTAATACTGTAATATATAAATTTCTAACGTAATTTTGATTTTCTAGCATTCTTTTTCATTTCTTTCTTTTTCATTTCTTTCTTTTTCATTTCACTAGTAAAATACTTTTGTGGTTTTCCGTATTGAAAATGCACATTTTTTGCAGCCTCTTCATTTCTATTGCCGTCTTTTTTTGTTCTGTGAAAATGGTTATATTCTCCCACTTTATGGGCAAGGTCGTGTTTTGGTTTACCTGATTCAAAGAAATAAATTTATTAAAAACATAAACATTTCTTATAATGAATTTCTTGAAATGCATTTATTGTATAATAATAATTCGTTATTTATATTGTGTGGTGCCGCAAGAGCTAATATTTTATAACTGAAGACAGTCAAATGCATCAGATATGGTCCTCAACCAATAAATTGAGACGGGACCGGAGAGACTCTGTTTTTCCCGTCGTGTACCACCTTTTAAAACCGCTCAAGCTTGGGCCTTATCCCTGTGTAGGCTGTTTGACCGGTATCAATTCACTGGTCCGGGGCTCTTGCGGAAGCAATGCCTTGGTCCGGAGCGATCCTCAATGACCGGAATGGGCTTGACAGGGGAAGGTTTGGGCTTTCGACGGCCGGAGTGTATGGGGACAAGTGCAGCGATCGCTCACTGAAGCAATCCGGCTGGACACTTGTAGGGTACGGGGTGTGCAAAGGATGACGCGGAGATTTTGATAATAAAAATGATTTTATTAAAAGAAACTTCTCTCTGTCATGAGCAGCAGAGGAATGAATAAATTTACATTGGAATGAGGGGTTTATATATGATTGTTTGAGGAGAGAAGCGGACGACACAGGGAACTCACTCTCTTCCCATTGGCTATTGAAAGTGAGCCAATCGCTGCGTCTTTCCTCAAACAAAGGAAACAAAGAAAAGGTCAATGTTCCACTGGAAAATTCCGTTGTTTACATTATTTGTATCAAAAGGCAATTCTTTTCTAAGAATTGTCTCAAAATATACTTTAAAACCGTGTAGTATCTTTAGAGCGAACGTATTTAGAGAAAAAGAGTTAGAGTATTTAAGTAGTAATGCAATTCAAAAACAAATTTACTATTAAACTTATAAATATTATGAAATTAAAACAGTGTATTAAATAATTTATTTTAAATGCATATTTAATATGTTAAAAAATATTTAAAAAATTATTTATCATATTTTATTTTATATTAGATCTTAATTATTTATTCATTATAAATTTAGTGGACAAATATTCTAATAATTATTAAATAAAATGTTTGATAAAAAACTAATAAATTAATTTATTTTGATTTATAGATTTTATTCTAAACATAAATATGTGTATTAAAGATTAATTTGTAATAACAGTTTATTTTATTTTAGAGTGTTATTTAAAACTTTTTTGCTCTAACTCGATTCCCTCAAAAAATTTTCGCGATAGACGACAGACCGTTAAAGCAGTATAACTACTTAAACATTTATCAATACTCTCTCCCTCTCTCTCGCCTATTCTTTGTTAAATATTAATAATTAATAATTTTTTATATTCGTGCCAATGTCTAATATGTAATGACCCTCAAACAGTTACAAGCATCAGATATGATCACTCAATTATGAGGCATATCATATTCGCCTTTTCTATATCCGTATCACAGTTAAAAGGTGCACAGGAAATAAATGTTCAAATCAAATGCACCACGAAAGCTAAGACATCATCTATGTTTAGGCTGCGAACCTGGGACTCTGATCCCAGAGTCGTCGTTCTATTGACTGAGCTACTGATCCTGGTCATAAATTTATTATTTTTTGTATCATTATCTATAACATTGAATCTAAAATAGCCAATTGGTGTTAAAATAATGATTATAGAATATTTTTCTAATACAGTAAAACCTGTGAACAAAGGACATTGAAAGGACCGGTCAAAAGTGTCCCTCATGTACAGGTGTCCTCCTTATAGAGGGTGCTTATAATTAGACCGTAACCTTTGGGACTGAGACTACCCTGTCCTTGTTTTAAAGGTGTCCTCCCTATCAACGTGTCCCTCAACACAGGTTTTACTGTATTACTTATACTAAAAACATATAAAAATAAGTTGCATATTTTATATACTTCCATGTCCAGCATTTTTTGCTGCATAATATGCTTCTTTTTTAGTTTTATAATGCATAAAAATATTATGATTAAAGCCATTACCTTTAAAATAAATAAAATAATAATAATAATAATAATAATAATAATAATATTACAATTTGTACTTACTATTTTTTAAATTTTTATTGTTTAATCTTTAAATATCCAATTGTTTTCGAATGTTATCTTTTTTATTTAATCCATTTTGTGGCTTTAACACATTCTGTTCTGTTCAAAATATTTTAATAATTGTTATAACATCATTCAAAATTATAGACGTTTTGGTCACACAGTAGCTATTGGGTCTAGGAGTGTTCCCGTTAACCTACAAAAAAATGGTCGATATCGTTCGACTTCTCTACATATGCCTATTTCGACGGCCTATAATATGATCTTGAACTATGACCTTTGACCTCAACAGGCCTAAAAAATCGAAGCTACCCAGATTTTTCACATTGCGTAATTTTAAAAATTTTACCCCTATTAGACTTATCATCACTTAATACATCCATCGAGATAAAATATCCACTCTATATATGACCTCTGACCTTTGCTAGAAGGGGATGAACATAAGTCGCAATATTGGGTTATTGGGTCTAGGGGTGTTCCTGTGACCCTACCCTCTCGATATGTATATCATTACACTAACCTCGATGAGTTGAGTGCAACGATATTTCACTTAACCCGATTACATGACCTTTGACCTTTAACTTTGTATTGTCACCTCCATTGACCTTTCCCCTACAAGTGGGGTATCATTTTACTCCTCTCATTAAGTTAAGTTAAATGACATTTTATATGACCAGATCCGGTGCACTTGATCTTGAAGTTATCAGCGCTTTAGCCAGACTTGTCGCGTCGGCCGCAGGCCGACGCTCTTCGTCTGGGGATCTTTTTAACGGTTTTGTCGTTTAGGCGGAAATCGTCATGTGACAGGGTTAAGTGAGTATATCATTTAAGTTAGCTTGATGAAAAGAGTAAAATGATACCCTACTTGTAGGGGTATGATCAAAGGAGGTCGCAATACAATGTTAACGGTTAAAGTTCAAAGGTCACGTGATCGGGTCAAGTTCGATGTCGTTGCTCTCAGCTCATCGAGGTGAGTGTAACGATTATACATATCGAGGGGTAGGGTCACAGGAATACCCCTAGACTCAATAGCTACAGTGTCACTGAAGTGTTCATTATATAAAATAAATTATTTAAAGAATTAAATAGAAGTATTACAATTTTTACCTGTTTTCTCAGGTTGAACTTTTACATTTTGTTTGGAGAAATCATGCTGTTCTCTTCGAATGATGTCCTTATGCTGTCCAAATTTTTTGGCATTTCGTAACAATTTTTGTTTACCTTTTTTTTTAATTTGCTCAGTTTCAAGAAACAATGTAACGATTCTTAATATAAAAAACAATATAAACAAATATAGTTTCATACTAAAAATTAAAGTTGTACAATATTTTAATTTAATTAATATATAAATATATATTTAATTTCGTAATATTAAAGTTTAATTACAACATTTATAAATTATTTATATTGTATCGTTTCTAAACATCGTAGCATCAATGGTATGCAATTATTTTGCTGATAAAACGCATAATTTTTAGATTAGATTAGATATATTGATTAATTCTTAATGCATGTATTTTAACATAAAATTTTAATTTAATAAAAGTATAAACACGTAAACGCAAATTACAAAAACTTATTTTTGTATTGTAAATAATTGTGTGTATGTTGTGAGTGTACAGTAGCGAAAAACTAATGCATTAAATTAAATAATAGTTGGATTTTAGTGTTAAAATATTTTACAAATATTGTACAAATCAATACATTTTTAGAGGAATGACAAAGGTCCAAGGGAACCCGGGGGGGGGGTGTTAATTCAAAATTTAAGAAAATTTTGTCAGAATAATTACATTTTAACAATAATTTGTTTTTTCCGCATCATGGCATATTAATAAAATTTATTACCTTTTCTTTTATAGTAATCTTGAAATTCTAAAATTTTAAGGGCTAGAACTTTTTAACCCTTCACTTTTTTAGTCCTTAGCTTTTAGCTTTAACCTTTAGCTCAAGTCTATAAATTCTATTAGCCTTTAGCCTTGTTTTATCTCAGGTAAAGGCTACTCCAGTTAATGACCCAACATTATGTTGTAGTATTAATTTTAGATTGAAACATTAAATAAATTTTACTTGCATTATCGATCTCATGCGTATTCATTCTTATAACATTTCTCGCCTTCCCATTGGGGTCTCAGAGAGTTTACTTGGGTATTTATTACTAGGCAAAGACCTAAATCAGTGACGACTCCATACAAACTCAGTATGTTACATACGTACATACTGTATATACAAATACGACTTCAATTGAAATTATTAATAAAAAAGTAAAATAATTTTATTATATTTGTCTTTAAATCAAACGATTTAATTAAATTTTAATTTTTAATTTTTTAATTTTTTTTATTAGAATTTTATTTATATTTTGCATAATTTTGTATTTATGATAAATTTGTACGAAAAATATTTATGATTATAGCGTTCGCGTTTTTATGTAATACTGGTTTTGTACGAGAATGACATTGAACTTTGTTATCAGTATGAGTAATATGAGATTTAGTGGTATATAATTAATGATTAATATAGAGATCTTCACGTGCGTTATATTTTTATAATTTTTTGACCTTACACTATAAAAACCGAATAATTAGTTATATAAATTTTATTTAAAAATAAAAAATGATTATTTAAGTGAATTATAAACACATATAATGTACTTAATTTACATACATTGGCTGATCACTATTAAAGTTTAAAAAATTAATTTTTACAATTATTCTGTGGGCATCACTATCACTATCTTTAATATTAAATTAAGTAAATTATACGTGTTTATAATTCACTTAAATAATCACGGTTTATTACGATATTTATTATTTTATTGCCTTTAAAGATAAAGAAGCTCCTAACCCGTCCTTGGAATCCTTGGAATCGAACCCGTGTCTCCTGCTAAGTTGTCCATCACGCTCTCCACTACTCCATTGGTCCGGGTGATACTTTGACTTTCTTATTTAGATTTTTAAATATCAATACGAAATATTCAATAAATTCAATAATTAATTTTGATATATTTCCTTTATGACCAAACTTTCCTAACATCAGTATCCTCGTATACACTAACACTGAGACAAGTTTCAAAGATTTGATGGGAGTGAGAGCATTTCAACACAATCCTCATCACTAGTATTTGAAGGTTTTTCCTCATCCCAATTCGTAAAATTAAACTGAGATTTATTATTCGATTCAATCGTATTTTTGTTTCGCACCGATCCAAACATTGTCGACAATTTTCATTGTTTTAAAAAGTAAATTTCCACAAAAATCTCTTCATCTTTGTAATAAATTTTGTCTCACATTATTGTCAATCATTTGACAATGCACGCGCAATTGTAAATGTGTACACTTAAGCAAACGAGTTGCTAGTTCACAATTAATTACGACAATTTTTGGCGCGTTGTTACACAATTAAAAAGGCGATATTTTTGTTTATAACCATTATGCAATAGGTGTCATATGTTATTAATTACACATGGTCCGTATATTTCGGCGTTTGCGTATAAAGTTGCAATAATGCATCAAAATATTGCCAATATATTAAAGCGTGTCACTTTATAACGCACGATAGAATTTATTGCGATTCGTATCATAGGAAGCGCATTACATATTATAAGGGAGTGAATAACATTAATTTTATTTAATATTTAATTAATTAATTAGTTTTCAAATATTTTTAACCATTTTTATGTCTATAAAAAATAATTAATTGATATTTTTTACTAAATTTAGTCATTATTTCTTAAATAAACACAATTGTGTTAATTATCAATATGAGTCTTTTTGAATTCTTATTTTCTGAAGTCTATAATATAACCAATAGTACACAAGTGTAGTATGTTGCTAGTATGTACACCCCCTAAAGATCTCAAAGGCACTAAGGGAGGGTCAAGCTAGCCGGGATCCTTCCCTCCCCCAGGAGTTAGAAATCCAAAAAATACAAAGAAAATCAAAAAAATGTAACAAAATATATAAAAAAATATCTTCTTTTATTATTTTGTTATTAATTAATAAACAATCTGATGATTATTTAGAATAAAAATTTTATATAAAATTAAAATTAATAGACTTCAATGACTGTTTTAATATTCTAAGAAAAAAGTATTAAAAATAATAAAAAAGCTTTTAAAATATATTTATTTTTTACTACATTTTTAGGAGTTTTTTGCTTTATAGCTCTCTTCCACCTTAAGGTCTCTCAAAGTTACTAAGAGGAAACAAAATTGTCAGAAAAGTACCCCCTCCAATAGGTTTGGACCGTGTGCTTTATTGGGTTACATGGGAAATAAATTTATTTTGCAAAATCAGTTAGAGCTTAAAAGGAAATCCGAGTTTTGGAGAATCTAGTTTAAGTAGAGTATATTTAATTGCTTTTCCGCTATAATAATGGCGTTTTGTGTCAAGCGCAAAATATGAAACCCCAAAAGGGAATGTGAAAGAATGGTCCAATTTTCAGCGCATTTTTCTCGACGTCAATTATCAACAATTTTTGAAATGCAAAAATTGAAATGATGTGCTCACACACTGACCGAATGAGGGAACAAATACTTTTAAACGTCATAAATGTGAAAAATCAACGCCATCACAGCCAACGATTTAATCACTTTTCAGCGCAAAAAATCTCTCATTAATCAGAAAACTTAAATCAGAAATCGCAGAATTGGCATCAAAATGCTGTGCTATTGATATGCGGACATTCCATCTCATTCAAGGTAATGAATTTTAATTATTTGCTCAAAACTTTATTAACATCGGAGCGAAATTTGGCCGTTTAAAAATTGAAGACATTATGCTATCTCAAACAGTATCAAATGTCGAAAAGATTTATTCGACAAAAGAAAAACGACTGAAAGTTTCGTGATGTGCTGTTTTGTGTGACTTTTAATGGATGGAAATACCACAAAACAGGTGTTGATTATATCACAATTATAGTACGTTTTATTGATGACAATGACAGTGATTCGTGGAAAATTAAGAATTTTGTTATCGCAACGCGTGAATTGCTCAAAAAAGTTAGGAGAAAACATCAAAAAGTTTGTGAATGGCATTTTAAAAGAATTCAATTGTGTATCCGATGAAAACATTTGTCACCGATGGTGCCCCGAATATGATTCTCTCATGTGAAAGAAAATTGCGTCTCTCCTGCAGCGTGAATAATTTAAATTTAGCACTTAAACATTCATTTGATCCGAAAAATGAACAAATTAATTGCGTGCACAATTAATCGA
>JAQIWM010000199.1:0-12069 GCA_034695285.1 Eniochthonius minutissimus | reverse complement strand
AAGAGTTTTTCACTATAAAGAGGTTCACTATAAAGAGTCATCTTAACATTAGTCTCTATGGTGGACCGCCAAATGCCAAAAATCTCATTTACAATAAAGAGTTTTCACTATAAAGAGGTTTATAATAAAGAGGCTCCACTGTATATATATTTTATGTTAATAATTATTGTGTTTATAATTAAAATGAACTTAAAACACGTAAAATGTAAATGCGTAAAACTGTGCATTAATATTCACAACGGTGACGCGGTATCGTGAACTCACAGTATAAATCCTTTCCCAATATGTGATAATGATTTAAAGAGATATGTCATCAGATGGCATTATTTACTATTGAACAGTATACAGAGCCTGGGAAAGAGTTCGTCTTTAATTTGATCCCCCAAAAGCTCCAGATGGTCCTAAAAAACACTTCGGGAGGCACTTCGAGCTATAACCCCCCGGGGGTTTTAGCCATTAATTTTTTTTTAATATAATTAATTAAAAATAAACGTAAATAATATGCATTTTATCATAGAATAGCGTAATACTAAAGTATAATTAATAAATAATATTAAAAAGTATTTTTATATAAAAATCGATATATAATCTCTGGATTTTTACTAAAAAAGCATTGAGGGGGACCAAAAAAAGTTAAAACCGACCCCCGTCGCAATGAGACCCTTTCCTATGTCTGAAACAGTATGTATAAATACTGTGTGTTGGAAAAACAGTATACTTGTGAAAGATCTATAAAAGTTCGATAAATGCATTTCACGCACTGTTAAGAGATGCTGCAATTTATCATTTATCATGAAAAGAGTCGATTTTCTTCACTAATAATTTATTACACAATATAAAAATGTATTTAATAATCAATATACAGCTAAAGGCATCGAACTCTTTGTTTAAGATTTTCTGTCATTATGCCAAAGGCAATACCATTGTCATTTGTATTGTAATCATTTATATAATAATTTATATTCTTTTTATTATTATTAATTAATTGTTAATAAAAACAAAATCATAAAAAAGATAATAATCAATGATTCATGCATATTGTTTAAGTTAAAAACAATACACTATCACTATTATCGTTATAAATGATATTAAAAAAGAAAGTCGATAATTAACTTTTTAAATCATTAATATTTAGAAAGCATATGGAAAGTCTCTAAAAACATATTCCAATAATAACAATGGTATTAAACTATACTATAGTTAAGCTCTTTTCATTGGAAAAGAGAGTGAAGTTTATTTAAAACGACAGAAATGACTCATCTTGAAACAGATTGTGACTTTTAATATAGTATGTCGACAGAAGTGACGATGAAACAGTACTAGGATCACAGTACTAGTACTAGTACTACACTGCAGTAATTTTAAAAACTAATTAGAAACATTTAAAAAGGCGGAAAAGCGAACCATAGAACCATAGTACCATACGTGTACGTGTGAATTTTATTAATATAAACTAAAATATAACTATACATGTCACTAGTACTAGTACTATATTCATGGACGTTAAATTCTATGAGCGTCCAGTTCATGTGATGGTAAATTGGTTGTTCCTTTAGAAGAGTTTAGAAGAGTTAAGAATAGAGAAAGATGTGATTCGACTCATGTGATCCCTCATGGTAGTAAGTTCGTACTAGTAACAGGGAAACAGTGTAATTGTAATCACAAATGTGTTCTTTGGTAAACACATCACGTTCATAGTTTCACTGCCACCATGTAACACATTGTCTCTCCCTTAAGAGCAAACACTGATTTCGATGAATCAACAATTTTAGTTATTCACTAGGAAGGGATTTGCTGATTGCCAATTCATACATAAATTACACAGACCCACACTGTTGTCCTTTGCTTTTTTTTACGCATCACTCACTATTACTATGTATTACTATGGCTCTTATGTGTTATGTTAAGAAACTTGTACGCGATACGCTTTCTTTTTTAATGTTGTTACTGATATAATGATTTGTTGAGGCATATATGTTGAGTTATATTTGCTATTGTACTATAGAGTGATGGTGATTCTTTATTTGTATGTTGTGTATCATTTGGTGATACTTTGACAATATAACTAGAGAGATATAAAGAAATGCTAGTGAAATGGTAGTGAATGTATTTGAAATTGTTAAAGGGGCTTCCCTTTTTTGTTAAATTTATTGCAAAAACAGCGTTTTTAGAGCAAATTGTGTGAATAAATCACCGATTTTGCTTTTGCCACTGTCTGTGTGTGCGGATAACTTTTTAGTGGATAAATGTCACACTGCGACAGTGAGACACAAATCGGGTCATTTTTATTTTACACAAAAACTACCCCAATGGGGGATTATTTCGATGCGGGATTACTATTTTTTTGACGCTCAATGGACCAATAAATATATTTTTGTGCACATGTATTTTACCGATATATATTCACCACATTTAGTAACATTATCTCTATCACAAGTATATTGCAATTCACTAGTATACTGCAATTCACTATTTTACCAGACAAATGATATAACTTTTTTAGATGTGATGATTTGCAACGAGTAAAATGCTCGTTATAAAGAAGGGAATTTCAATTTTCGGATATATGATATCTCTTTCTATTCCCACCCTATCACTTGGAAAAGATGAGCATAAGAAATAGCATTTTAAGATCATAGGATGATAGTTGCTTTTAAAATATATATGAGAGCATACTATACTTAGTATATACTAGTTTTAGAGTTATATAATATCAGGGGCAAAATATATGTTTAAAATATGAGAAGAAAATAAAAATATGATTTGAGAATTTAAATCTTAATTTTCACGCATATAAATAATGGTATTTTTGCATATTCTTTTGTAATTTATTCTTTTACTATAATCTAATTTTATTACAAAAGTAGAGCGTAACTCACACTTGAAATGGCAAATGACAATGGCCATTCATTTAAAATGTTAAATATATATATATAAATGACTATGACTCTCAAACAATTTACATCAATTATTATTTTCATATTATTATTATTCGTTCATTGTCATAATATATACTCAAATAAAACGTTAATTTTTAATACAATATTTACAAACAAAAGCGTTCAAAATTTCACAATAAAACAAAATATTGAACTTTTAATAATAATAATAATAATTATATAAACTTGTGAGTTACTAGTTAGACATGTCTCATACACGATATTGCACTATAACAATCATTGGCACCATCGCCTTAAGGAATTCATTTCTGTTTTCATTGTGATACTGTCTCATTAGTGTCACACACTCATTGACTCTCCCATGATAATTAATGACGCGTTTAACTAATTTGGGAATTCATGTTAAATGAACTATGGTTGAAAAAGTAGAGACAAAATTATGGAGCAGCAATGGAACAATGCTATTGTTTCTCTCTCTCTCTCTCTCTCTCTCCCCCGCCCTCCCCGACTCTCTCTCTCTCTCTCTCTCTCTCTCTCACGCATATCTTTTCCATAACACGACATAATAAAACATGAGACTTTTGTAACTTTGCATCAGAATCCACTACCAACACATACGAAAGTATCATACATCGAACAAAATTTTACATTTATATAAATCGCATTCAATTCATAACTTTACTGTACAATTTTAGTTCATAACAAAAGGGGAGGGATGAGTTATGTATCAAATATCATATTTTTTTTCTCCACGAAATCGACTTTATCGTGAAAAGTTACCCTAAAACTGGAATTTGACTGTCGGTTGCATGAGAAATTGAGTGAAGCAAATATCATAAATTTTCCTAAACTCCGTGTACAACAATGGGAAGTAGAAAAGGAAGGGTCACAATGTACAAAATTGCATGTGCATTGCATTGATTGCTCTTTTTCTTTCTTTTTTTTATATGAATTGAGCTGATACTTTAAGAAAGAGAAAGAAATATATTATGTATGTTATTATGTTATAAGTTAAAGAAATGTTTTTCTTTTTTCTTTTGTTGGACAACACTAAGAGCTAAAATGATAGTTAACAGCATCTTCATGAGTGATAAAAGTGGGGATGGGAATGGAAAGTGAGACTGAGATTGAGTCCAAAGGGAAGAAGGGATCATTAGCTAATACTAAGGAAAAAGGAAAAAACTATTGTCCAAATTGTCACTCGGGCCAAGCATTTGGAGCAATGAGCAATTCATTTCTCACTATATTTTTCTTCACGAATAAACGTTCTCTGATGATGGTAATGAAAAGTGTCTGTATGTGATATATTCTTCAGGGACGTCGTTTTTCAATGGGCGTCGTCGACGACGTCGGAATTTATACGCCGCAAATAGTATACCCGATGTTAATAGTAATACAACACATATGATACCACCGACAATTATACCCAAAGTGGACAATGAAATTAGAGTCTTCTCACTGTGGGATAATGTTCGCACCTTTGGGATTAAAGTTTTAATATTAAAATTATGCGCATAAATTTTTAAATAATATTATAATATTTACATATTAAATTCATTATCATGAATCATAAATTACTTGCCTGTAAACACTTTCTATTACTAGTGACATATTCTCCAAAATTTTTCTGATGATCCACAACGTATGGCGTGGGTTTACTTCCATCAGTTCTTAAATATTTTCCATTCGCCTGAATGCATACAGTATACCATGTCTCAGGATGTAATTTACTAATTTCCACATGTCTATCTAATGATGGCAAATTCTTGTTATTGACAATTGGTGTTCGGTCTGAGGTTAAATGATAATCCAATGTGAATCCTCCGACTAATGTGTCGTTTTGTACATCCCAACGTAATATTACCCGAGTTGATTCAAGTTTATTGATTTCTAGTATTGAAATTTGAGGGACGGGACAGAAATCGATCGGATGCAGACTCAATACTAAATGATCTTTGAGCTTTTCCGGCTGAACACAGATCATTTCTTCACGATCCGGTGACTGCAGTAAACGTGAGTGCAGCAAAAGCCATTCATAAATCGTTAGTAATCGACAATCACAATGCAATGGATTACCTAAAGGTTAACAATAAAATAATTAAATACATTATTAAATATATATTTTTGCAATAATTAAAATCATATAAAAAAGTTATAATTTTTTATTACACTCCACTGCCTTTATAGTGAACACAATTCTGCAGCTATTTAGTGCAATCAAATACAATATTCACTCGTTTATAGTTCACATTCCGTTATAGTTAACATTTTCTTGGACCCTAAATGTTCACTATAAAGGCAGTTGAGTGTATTTATAACTTTTTAATAATTATTTTTTTTAATTATAAAACAAATCATTGTCTATTTAATGATAAAGTACAAGTATTATCTTTATCCTCTCATTCAATATCTTTATCCACTCACCGGAAAGTAATAAACTTTCAATACGAACTTCAATACTCTCAAATAGAGTATCACTAAAATGAGTTAAAAAATTTTGTCTCAAATCCAATTGTTGCAGTGATGTCATATTGTGGAAAGCATTATTGGCGATCCATCCAATCATATTGTGGCGAAGAGAGATGTGAGTTACACTAAAGCCCAAATGGCCAAAAGTATCGACCCGTGTTAGTCTATTGAAAGAGACATCAATCGCCTCTAACTCCTGAAGGTCCATACTGAAATGAGGTAATTCTAAGAGATTGTTTTGTGTCAAATTTATTTTTTTCAACAGTAATAACCCACTCAATCGCTCTTCGGGAAGTATTTCGAGATGATTATGAGACAAATCGAGTTCTTTTAGTCTATTGAGAGGTCTAAACGCTGATGGTGATATCTTTTGAATTTGATTGTTCTTAAGAGAAAGATATCTCAAGTTTGAGACCCCAAAAAAGTCGTGTGATGCTATAATTGAAAGATTTCCATGGTCAATGGTGAGCTTTTCGAGTGAAGGAAATCCTCCACTGATACTTAAATCTTCTCTTATCCTTAATATGGGGTTTTTGTTCATTGACAATGTTTTCAATCGCATGTGATGCGCTCGCATCATATTATTAGGTATACACTGAAACCAATTACCATCGAGAATTACACTCTCTAAAGTGTCAATATTGTCAAAAACTCCTGTAGATATTGAGCGGATCACATTATTTGATAAATCCAATTGTTGCAGTGCGGTCAGACCATCGAATGCTCGTGAATCGAGTACACTGATACTATTGTCGCTTATGTTAAGAGTTTTAATGCGACTGCTGTTGAGAAAAGCACCTTTTGGAATGTGTTTTATATGATTACCGGTTATGGATAAAACTTCTAAAGATGTCATCATCCGGAGAACATCTGCTTCTGGCACACTCTCGAGTTGATTATCGTCTAAATAGAGTTCTTTAATGGTACTCGAACTTCTGTAGTGAAAACTTTCATTTGTTAGCATTTGTATTGAATTGCCCTTCAGTTTCAATACTTTCAGACTGGTGAAGGGTTCGAAAAGTTTTCCACTTTCATTCATGTTAAGATGAGTGAGTGACAAATCGAGATATTCTAATTCCGAAAGTGCATTGAATAACTTTTTGTCGAGCAAATTGCTCGTTAAATTGTTGCCTGAAATGTCTAAATACTTGACTTTGGGCAAAAAAAGGAAATCAATTTTTCCTTTCCCTTTGCTTTGTAAGTTATTCATAGATATATCTAATGTACGCAGTGAATCCAGTCCCACGAATGCATTCGTTTCTATTTCATCAGCCATAATATTTGATAGTTTCAGCTCTTCGATTGGTAAATTCCCTGTGAACATATATGAACGAATGACATATATTTGATTATGAGAGAGATCTAAAATTTTTAACATTTTCATCGATTCAAATGTATTCGGTTCAATGTCCATAATATTAGAACCGCACATACGCAATTCAATTAAATTGACTGTGCCCAAAAAAGTGTTTGCCCCTAAATGATTCAAATTATTGTGCTCTAAATTAAGATAAATCAAACTTTTTAACTCAACAAATGTATTATCCTCAATAACTGCAATCTCATTATGGTCGAGATATATCTTTTGCACTTCGCTTAAATCGCGAAAAATGTTACGCGTTAACCTCTGCAATTTATTATAATTTAACCATAACACCTCCAACTGTGTCTGTCCGCGAAGACTGTCGTTGTGAATAGTAAATATCTGGTTGTGGCTGAGCTGAAGGAATCGCAAAGTGGACGGATATTTACTAAGAACATCACCAATCTCTATTAGTTTGTTCCCATGGATATTAAGATGTTGTAAATTTGCTAAACTTTCCAAACTTTCTATCATCTCAATGCGGTTCATTTGTAAATCTAATTCTTGAAGATTCGGAAGTGAATAGAACACCCCTTTGCGAATACGTTTAAGTAAATTCTTTTGCAATCGTAAGTCACGTAATTCCACCTGAACATGAATCAGAGAGAAGAGAAAAACTCGAGTAATCATTGCCAAAAACATCCCATTAAAACAGCATTAAAAAAATTAAAATGCATACATAATACATACATACATACATAATAAATACTCAATAATAACATTATAATAAAATTAAATCAAATAAATACAATAATAAAATAACATTAATTTAATTTATTATCAAACAAAAAAGGGATAATCTCATGCATAAATCAAATTAATTATTACACAGTGTATATGTCACATTATAATAATAACAAAATCATAGACAAAAGAGGAAGAGGATCATCATCATCACTAGTGAATCAGTAGGAAATTATTCATGCGCATCATCAATTATGCGTCACATGCAAAATTGAGTAATAAATTATGTCATCTCATACCAGCTCTTGGAAAGTTCCCGGTTCAAGACCGATATCGACCAACAAATTGTTATCTAAATATAGTGATTGTAGTTTGTCAGTGTATTTCAAAAGATTTGGATGTATCTCTCTCAATTGATTATAGGACAGGTCGAGTGTGAACAATTGTAGCAATGAGTGAAATGCATTGTGCGACAATGTATGAATGGCATTGTGCTGAAGATATAAGACAGATATTTGTGTGCTGTTTATGAATGTGTCATTTGTGATTTTCAGGATGTTGTTATGAGAGAGAAAAAGTTCTTTGAGATTTGGCATATTATTCAGTGTGATATCGTGTAAGTGATTATTGCTTAAATCCAATGTTCGTAAATTGCTCAAATTACTTAAATCGACGGATCGCAAATTATTTGAGCTTAAATCAAGAGCCTCGAGGTCTAGTAAATGAACAAATACCCCATTATCGTTCAACTTTGTTAGTTTATTGCTGCAGAGTGAGAGAGTCACTAATTTTGGCATTGTTATGAAACTACGGGCGTCTAAATGATCTATTTTATTGTATTGAAGATCCAAATTTTTTAGAACTGTAAAACGTGTAAAACCATCATCAGGGATCACTGATATATCATTTGATTGAAGCTTTAATATCTGCAATTTTCTCAAACGTCGTAATGCTGAGAGAGGAAATCGTTGGAGCTTATTATTGATCAGAATCAACTCTTCTAATGTATTCTCGAGACCCGCAAAAGAATACTCCAACAAAGAGCTGATCTTATTCCCTTGCAAATTGAGACTTACTAGTGGCAGGCCATAGAATGCATATGACTCAACTTCAACAATATCATTTGCCTCAAGATCAAGAGTTTGCAAATTTTTGAGCCTATTAACTGCCTGCATTGGGATCTCTTTCAACTTACTATTCACTACCGTTAGCGATTTCAGTCTTCCCTCTAATCCTTCAAATGCATCCGATGAAAGATTAACCAATGACGTGAACGACATCTGCAGATGCTGAATAGATGATGTATTATAAAATAATCGATCAGGAAGACTTATAATAGTATCATTCAAGTTATAGATACTGAACGATTTAATTGAAGGTGATGATGGTAAATTAAGTGCCTTTTTAATTTCGTCCAAATCCGTTGACGGACATTCAATAAATAAACCATCGTCAAAACGGTAACATGAACAATATACATTATTATCCCAATCGGGACAACCGTCGTTTGTTGTTTCTGAGCCAAATGCTTTTGGCAATGGCAATGGAGGGGGTGATACGGATGTAGTTGATGATGATGATCGTGCTGAAGACGATGGTATTGAGGAATATTCAGCGGAAAAAACCAAATGAAGCATAAGCAATAATAATCCGATCGAAGTTAAGTTAATGTCAACCTTTAGATGTCTTTTCATTTCTCATATGTCATTCTGTGTCAGAAAACAAAAAAAATCGGAATAAAAAAGATTGCATATTATTTGATTTCTTTCAGCATAATAAAGAGGCTGACGCTAAAATGATGCTATTGCTATACAACTGTATAACTAGTTATATGCGTAACCAAACCCTTGAAGCATCTTTCATTGATGCGAAGCAAAATATCCTCTCTCTTTTTTTTAAGACTATAACGTGATCGGAATAGTATGGGCATTCAATTGAATGACTATGAGTGAGAAGTTCCGAGTTTAGTGCCACGGCAGAACAGACTTTTAGATATAAGTTATATATATGTAACAGTACTTTCGCTCACTCATTCAACTATAATACAGGCTATCAGTTATACAGCATTTGGCAAAGAAAAGGGCAATATTAACTTTTTGTATGACAGTGGACAGTATGAAAAGGACGATGCCAATGTCTGTGTATTATGATTGTCTGACATGATTTGCAGAAATAGAGAAAAAAATGAACGGAAAAATGATGAGTGAATATAAATGTAACGGGAAATATGTAAGAAAAGGGAAAAGAGAAAAAGAAATGTTAAGAAAAGAATAAAGCATTGATACACGCCAAATAACTATGTTAGAAACGCATTCATCAGCCACTTTTGAGCCGAATTTCTCAATGGGCTCATCACTGTGTTCACTAAAGCATGCCATAAGCGAGGGGCTAAAGTTATTTGTGATAAAAGCATAGAGAATCTCTTTTCACTAATTTGCTATTGATCATTTACTGTAAATCCGACCTGAATCATGGTGCAATGATGATGATGCACTGTTTTTTATATATAAAAGTGTGTATTATCTTTCACCCGCCTCTTTCCTGTAAATGTCAACATAATCTCAGAAATTGTGTGATATCACAGCCATATATGGGATTGGAAAAGAGAGATGCTGAAACTACGTTCATGCAGAAGCATCATCGTATGGAATCATATCGAATAGTATATCACTTCTCTCTCTCTCTCTCTCTCTCTCTTTTATAGTTCATCTCTCCCCTTCTATCCTCTGTTTGAAATAACTGCTAAAATCAACTTCACGAGAATCGTAGATATTGAGAATGCAGTTCTTAAGAGGGGGTTCTTTAAGGGGCGCGCATACTGTACCTTCAGTTGACAATATATTGCAGTGTAGATATGGGATAAGTTTTGGGAACTTCAGACATGACGAATGACATCATCAGCGTTTATTGTTCACTTCAGATGCTGCCGATGACAATTTAAGATTAATCTAATGGCGGGCATGGTTCAGAGGAATTATCATCCTCAGGGGGGAACTCATATCAAGAGTCAGCACTCATTAACGCAGTTAAATTTCTTATTGCATCGCGTTAAACGCAAAATTTACATACACAACACTATATATAACGCTATTCTGTATCAGTTATTTTACTAAACTACAGTTATGTGTATAAACTAAGTAAAAGCATGATACGGTGCAACCTTTTTTATATTATATATTGCTATTACTTTGCATATTGATGCTAGTACATCATACTAGTATATTTCTCTCCCTCACTCTTTCTCCGCTTAATGGTTTCCAGATATGGCAATGAATAATAAAAGGTATCATATCATCTCTCATCCTTTATAACTTTATGCATGAAGTTTGTGAGCAAAAGAAAAGAGTATGATACTCTTAAAGATTGTAATAGTAATGTGCTCTCTTTTCTGTATCAACTGAGATTCAACTCTATTCTTGAGGTACACATGGCGTAAGTTATAGTTACTCTGTCATAATTTATGCATCTAATGTATTTCACTGACAGTGTATATCATTTTTTAAGCCTGAATGTCATCATTTTTCTCACTATCATCAGACAACTGTAGTATTTTCAGCATGATGCGTGTGTATATGGAAAAAGATATCCAATTCCAGTACTTTGTCTTCACATCATTTCAAGTGATAGTCATATGTTATATATGGGGTTATAATTTCATTCATTTGGTCATTGATCAGTGATCTCGTGTCTGTATCCGATTTGTATACACACCTTTTATTGGATCATCTGTAATGTTCCGCTTTCACACTATTATTTATTGTATAACTATGCCATGACCTATGATACTAGTGTATGTGATAGACTATCATTGATGATATAGTCCAGTGAAATTGAACAGTCTGATTTATTGATCGTAAAATCTTCAACAATTGATGGGATAATGGATTGTTATGTTGAGGAATACACATACAATATTTTATATCTTTTTTATTTTTTCAAATAAAGTTTTATTTTTATTTTTATTGACTTTTATTACTAAACACTCTGAAAATTTCTTTTATAACACAATGATACATGATCTTTAAGTGTATTAACAATTTTTGAGGCATATTCCCACCGCCTCCGCCATTTCTCCGCCGTAAATTCAAATTCAAATTCAAATTTAAATTTATATTCAATAATAATTAATATTTTTTAGCTAAATTCTAGTTAACGTATTTTTTTCTAAATTATTCTCAATTTTAACATATTTTTTTTAACTTTTAGCATAGATATTTAGAAATTTTTAAACTATTCATTTTATGAATTTAAAATGTCGATACTCAAATATTGTTAATACAAATATCACATAAAAATTATTCATTATTCAAAAAAGATCAATATTAAGATAACATCATATTTGTATTGGTAAAATTATAAATAAATAAAATTTCACAAAATTGTATTTAATTTGTAAATTGTGATATTTTTATATAAATATATCAATTTTTTATTTTTCATTTTTTTTCATTTTTCATCAAAAATTGTCCGAATTAACTATTTTAAGTAAATTATAAATAATAAATTATAAATTATAAATAATAAATAATAAATTATAAATTATAAATTATAAATAATAAATAATAAATTAATAAATTATAAATTATAAATAATAAATAATAAATTATAAATAATAAATAATAAATTAATAAATTATAAATTATAAATAATAAA
>JAQIWM010000198.1:0-12086 GCA_034695285.1 Eniochthonius minutissimus | reverse complement strand
CTTTAAATCTCAATAAATTTTAATAATAATTTATACATAGATGTATATAACCCTAATAATGAATATGTAAAAGATTGAAATCTTTTTACAAATTAATTAAAAGATTATTAGCATTTTAGCAAAAATTATTAGACGGGAAGATATATTTCTAATTCAAAAATATTTTAAAACATCAGTTATAATTATTTAATTAATTATAAATAACACATGTGTAAAATGACAAAATTTATTTACTTAAAAATAGACTCGGGGTTATAGTCGCAAAGTGCATCAGAGATAGACAATGTACATATTTAATAAAAATATTAATTTAAGTATAATTACGATAAATGTGTTATTAAACAGGAGGGACCATGTGTTTTATTTCTCCCGGAATCGACCTAAGACCGCCTGGCAACCGTACTTATTATTTAAAAACATTTTCTAATAAAACGTTTTAGCTTAGTCCCATTAGTATTATTAGTAATATTTTTGAGCACTTCAAGGAGAGGAAAATACAATGAAATTTTATCAAAACTCAAATTAAATTTAAAATATTTAATTAAAAATTAAATTATATAACATTACATTATTGTATGTTGCCTGCAATTGACAATATGTATAATTTAATTATAAACGCATAACTTTTTGACTTTTATATTTTTTTATTATTTCTTTTATAAAATTAAGTATTTTTTAAATAATTTATTGTATTATTTTTAAATTTATTTCCAAATCCGGGAAAATAGTAATCCTGGATTTGGCGGACCTCAGGCAGGGAGTCTGGAGATAAAAGTCAAATCCGGGATACTCCCTGATAATCTGGGAGATCTGGCACCCGTATTCTTATCACACGTTAGGCTTTAACTTAGTTCGAATCTTGATTCCTTATGTTGCCAATTTTGATAATGAAATTCAAAAGAAAATCTACAATATCCGAATATTATAACTATTTCATCATTCACTGAAATTTTCACTTTGACCTTGTATTCTTGGAAACGAGTATATAAGCCTTCATACTCTAACAGTTTAAACCTACTTGTTAAAAATTTTCGTATATATCGAAGCTTGTTTATTCATCTTCACACTTCAACTTACTGGTAAGTTTAAAATGATTAGAATATTTTTAATTTTTATAATAATTTTAATATAAAGTACTAATCATAGTACTATACCCCATCCCTAAAATTGTAAATATTGTTAAGAAAACTTAAATTTATTAAATAATGTGTTAACAAAATAAATCAAAATTAATATATTTTATACTTAACGATTTATAGTGTTAAAATATATTAATTAAAAAATATTGAATTTTATTTTTCAGAATTAAATAAAGTTTTTCATAAATATAGTGACTCAAAATAGTTCACCCCAAAAGTTTAAATTTTAAACATTATGTAATAAAAATTAATTAACAATTAAATTTATAGTAATAATTATTTATACAGTTTAATATATTAATAAAAATATTAATAAAAAGCCATTGGCCGTAATGGTAACTATAAACTCAACTAATTAAGTTATTAATTGATTTAAGTATGCAATTTTAATTTATTATTAATATTTACATATCTATTAGACTGTATAAATAATTATTACTATAAATTTAATTGCTAATTAATTTTTATTACATAATGTTTAAAATTTAAACTTTTGGGGTGAACTATTTTGAGTCACTATATTTATAAAAAACTTTATTTATTTTAATTATGAAAATTAAAATTCAATATTTTTTAGTTAATATATTTTAACACTATAAATCTGTAAAGTATAAAATATAATAATTTGGATTTATTTTGTTAACGCATTATTTAATAAATTTAAGTTTTCTTAACAATATTAACAACTTTAGGTACGGGGTTTAGTAATATGATTAGTACTTTAATAGGGAATTATTAAAAATGATTTCAAAAATATTGATTCTTCTGGTTGGCTTACTATATTGGGTTTCTTTAACTGTTGGTAAGATAATTAACCATACGTATTTTTGTAAATATTATTTATTTTACATAATATATTTTTAATAGGGGATCCGATTTGTCAACTTGGAGGCAATAGAGCCTGTCGTTTGTTTTGTATACTCTTAGGTGGCGGTATGTGCGATTCTAATAATGATTGTATTTGCGATCAAAGTTTTGCAAAATAAGTTACTCTTCAAAGTTTATAAATTTTGTAAGAAAAATTGAAATTGAAATTGAAATAAATGAAGTTTTCCAAATAATATTAGTGTTTTCCAGGTAAAATTTTTAATTGTAACGATCAATTTTAAGTAAAGTTTTGTTATTGATTTAATTTTATATCAAATTGCAACCCGCACGAGTATACTCCAACCAAACTTGTTCTAAATAGTACTAGAGTAAAGGGTGGAGTCATAACTTTAACAATGATCTCAGAAGAAGGTTTTTAGTATGTGAAAAGTTGAGAAAATAATTAGTAGACAGTTGGATATAGTTAGGGGTCATTTAACGGTCAGAAGAACACAGTGAGTGTTTTGTTCTTAAGTGTAGTTAACACTATGGAAGGGTTCTTTCGCGAGAGTGAGCGATTCATTTGTAATAGTGATGATTAATTGATTTAATGTATAACTAAACACAAAACACTATTAAAGTACTCTTAAATGAATTAATAAACTGATAATAAATCACGTAAATGTTTCTATTATTTCTAAATCCACTACACACGTAATGAACAATTAAGTGTCGCAGCGCGCGAACCAGATCTACACGACGGAATCAAATAATATTAGCGTTAAGGGGCAGTTCGCGTGCGGCACAGAACTGGTGATCCAGCCCGGGATCAAAGTGACCGAAGATAGTGCCCGGAATCCCTTTGTATGATCTAGAAGTGACCGAAGATAACGCCCGAGATCATTAAAGGACGGGAGAATTAGCATTGGTCGTACACCTCTCCAAGAGAATTGTCATTCCAGGAACGGACTTAGCCGCCGCATAATAAAGGAAGATAAAGTTTTATATACGCAGGGACTATGCTCATACAAACGCAAAGAAATGGGAGAGGATCCGAAGCATCGTGTAGAGGACGAGGACAAAGACGTGGAAGAACGACACAATCAAATCAGGGAACGACAACATCGGAATCGGATAATAATGCACTCATACATCAGCTACATATTGAATGCAGCAGCGACAATACAGCAGCAGTATAAGGATTTGGCACAAATAACCAACTCGAGTACATGTCAAGACACAGCAGCAACATTACGATAAGCTTCCAGACACATCGCAGCTCCATGTTTTCGAGGTAAAGAGACAAGCGCGTACCCCAGAAATGGACGGGTGATGGATATTTCTTGAAGTGGCTCAAGAGTTTCAAATTCACAGCAGCGGAAAATTAATGGAACGAAGAAGAATTGGTATCAGAGGCCATAAAAGCCATCGAAGATGAAGCGGAGAAAGTCATGTTGAAGATCATAGAAAGATTGGGTGGAGACACGTAATGAGGCACAGTTAAAGTAGAGTTGAGCCGATAGTACGTAACGTTACATAACAGTACCTAACATTTGAATCAGCTCAAAGCGTATATCGAAAGGACTTCGATACACTTAACGCATACATGGCTAAAACAGTGGAAATTACACGATACATTGGCGAAGAAATAGATAACAAATGGGTGCGCGCGGAAGTTGTGAAAGGATAGTTTCCACGAGTTCAAGAGGAATATCATAGACGCATTGGACAAGGAATTGAAATTACAGATCTGACGCAATTCGCGATGCAAGAAGTGGCTTTGTTAAAATACACAAGGAGCAAGGAATAGCTTCTGGGGTGCAACAAACAAAAAGTCACAAAACAATGATATGGAGAAAAATTATAATCGCGAACAAAAAGACAACAACAATGGTAATCACAGAAACAGTTACCGCCGAAACAATAATAATAACGGAAGAGACCATGGAAACAACTGCCATAATAACAGTAAAGACAACCGTAACAGAAATGACAATGGAAATGGCTGAGGCAGTGGCCACAATAACAATAACGCGCGACAATGATCGGCATTAACCTGCAACAACACACACTCAGGTCAACGTCAGAACAAACGCGACACACTGACATGCTCTGGTTTTGGCAGTACAGGTCATTATAAAAATGAGGGTCCCACATTAGCAATTCAAAGAGGCAACGGAAGAAATGGTGGAAACGGACGAAATGGACGCCAAGACAATTCCCAACGCCAAGATGATACTAACGCTGTAGAGTCAAGCGATTCAGAGAATGAATCAGCAGTCAATGACGATGACGAAGTCCCAAACGATAGCGTAGCATCAGCTAGGGGAGGTTCTACAAGCCGCTCTAAAGTCCCACGGATATACTAGCACTAAGAGAGAGGTTAACAAGCATTAAAATCGTAACTAATAATCAACCGCTCAAAGCACTAATTGATACAGCGCAGCTCTCTCCATAATAAACAAAGAAATAGTGTAAAATTTAAATTTAAAGATACATAAAGCGCCGAAGATAAACCTCACCGTGAAGAAATTGAGATCATTTCTCGATATGTGTAATCACTTCAGATTATTCATTAATAATTTAAGTAAAATCGCGAGACCATTGACAAAATTAACAAAAAAGAATGTTCCTTACAAATGGACTACAGAATGTCAGGACAGTTTCTAGACTGAAACAGGCACTAATGTCATCACTGATTATTACACATTATAATCAACAATATCTATTAGTAATGAAGACTGATGCAAGCGAAAAGGCCGTAGGAAGGGTCCTATATCAAGACGAAGATGGTAATCTAAAAGTATTTGGATACTTTTCACGAGTTTTGACAGCCGCATAGAGAAACTACACTGTGAGCTAAAGAGAACTATTAGCGATAATAGTAGAATCAGAGATATTTCGGCATTACCTTTATGGAAGACCATGTACAGTGTTGTGCGATCACTCGGCACTCGTACATCTGAAGACCGTCAAGAACAAAAACGCGAGGCTCACACGATGGACTGCACGATTAATGGAATATGATTTTAAAATTAAGCACAAAGTGGAAAGGTCAACGTTGAAGCAGACGCTCTCGTCGACTCATAACTAATGAAAAACAGCCATTGTTTAATGCAATCGAAAGTGAAGAGACGTTCAGTGAAACACTAAAACCGCTACGATATTCTAAACTAAAAAATGCATAACAATACGATAAATATTGTATTAAAATTAGGAGAAAATTGATTGGAACGAGTGGTGAAGCAGAAAATATTCAAAGAAAATTCGCACTACACGATGATGTGTTATATCGCAAAAAGGGAAAGAGAAATCAGGAAAATATCAGATATCAAATGGTATTACCTGAAAAGTTCAAATTAACAATTATGAAATATTATCACACTGAATAAGGATTTTATGCAGGAATGGACAGGACAGTAGCGAAGATTACGAGTAAATATTGGTGGGCTAATATGAGACCAGAGGTACGCACATATGTCCAGTGCTGTTGAAATTGTCAAGAGAGAAAACCGCATAATAAAAAACCGTCGGGAATTTGCTAACCGATTGAGATACCGCTACAACCGTTCGATGCAATAGCGATCGACATTTTCGGATACTTACAGACATCAGATTATGAAAACTGATACATCATAGTGGCAGTTGATATTCTAACGCGATGGATAATTGCAGAGGCGATTCTGAACCAATTGACATCGACAATAATAAAATTCGTTGAGAAAACATTCGATTCCATACACAACGCCGCAAAGGATAATCAATGATAATGGATCGCCCCTTGTGAACGAATCATTTGAAAGGTACTTACAGAGAAGAGGAATTATGCATACGACATCAGCACCGCACAATCCACAGGCCAATTCAATAGTTGAGAAAGCAAATGGCACATTGTTGCAAATGATCAGAAGTCACGCAAATGAAAGATCTAAAGATTGGAATAAATTAGTTGAACACGCGTGTCAAGTAATGAATACCTCAATATCAGATGTTAGGGGATACACACCTTTCTTTTTAATGTTTGGATTTACCCCAATGTCACCAATGGATCGAGTGTTGGGTCTTAAACAATTGAGTGATAGCGATCGGGATGAGCTAAGAAGCGTCATGAGCACGCGATGATGCGAGAGCCAAAGTGATGGCAGGGCAACAGAGATATCGTGAGAAACAAGCGAAAGAACAGCCACGACTTGACTTTGAAATTGAAGATTTGATTGGTTAAGAAATTTAAATCCATCAAAAGGGCCTAAGAAATTCAGAAAATTATGGTTAGGACCTTATGTCATAGTTCGCAATGTATCAGAGGATACTTACATATTAATACACGCACGACAGAGACGAAGAGAATTGCAAATGGCTAAAACGATGCATCTGAAGCATTCGCACGGATTGAGACCGATACGATATGGGTCGTTAGTAAAACGCATTCGTACTAATAAATTTCTACATTCACAAGTTCATAAGTTTAGTGGAAGAAATAATAGTGAAGTAATTCGGAAGAAACGTTTGAGAAAATCACCGAAACACGCACCACTATCCAACATCAATACGCGACCAGTGAGAGAAAAACTCAACTATGGATGAAAGACTGAAGTCGACTTATCAGATGATAGTCCTGATGACAGCATTTGTCTCATGGCTACCGCATGGACATTATGTATAGTTCTTCGATGAGTGACGCTCTACACATAAATGATGTTCCGTGAAGGTTCAAACTTCAAGAAGGATCGGACTGATTTGACCAAAATTTTGACGAACACTGGCGCCGTAGTAAAGAGTATGATGGGAGAATGAGCTTTTATTACGCGCGAGTTACGTGCAGTTATGGTTCAGTTCGCGGTCGTAAAGCCGCGACAATCAAATGGTACCAGCGGAAACATTTCACGCATACATTGGTATAGTTCTGCAGAACAGAGAAATATTTGAATAATATTCTAAAAAGTGGGAGAATTATTCAAAATGAGGTCACGACAGCGATTAATCCGCCATAAAGAGATATTTCTCTTTCTTATTCTCCATTATCTCATTTGGAACTTTAGAATTGAGAGGATATTGAATGAATGCAATCCAAAGATAATTAAGATCGTGTATAATCGCAACACATTCAGATACACATACACACATTTCACGAAATTCTTTCATTAATCGTTCACGATGAACGCCATGGTGTGGTTTGAGGTCCAAGATCACGAGTGTCCGTTTATCTTTAACATAAGCATGACCGTCCCACGTTTAGATGCATGATAAATATTAATTGATTATAATTATTATAATGTATGAGGAACTATCGACTTACTGATGAAAAGCCATTTTATTAACATCATCGCGACAGCTCAGGTTTAAGAGACTCATAATCGCGATCACTATTCACGTGAATACGGTCGAAAGCTCCCGTTGACCAAATCGCAGCAATTGAAATATTTTGTTTAAGCAAGATTCGATAATACTTTTGCGTCAATGTTATCAACACACGATACTTTAATTAACCTCTGAAGTTATAAATCACGCGATGGCATCCTATTATTGTCCCTTAATTAATAAGAAAATTAACTATGAATTTATGAAAATATTAATCAATAATTCGGAATATACCGCAAATATGTGTCAGAGACATACAAACAGGGACGAGCGATTGTGTCACAATTGCTGTGACGTAATTAAATTGATTGAGGGGCATTGATGGTCCCGAAGATAAATCTACACCTTCCACAATTGCATCAACAATTGGATCATTTTCTTCATCTGAAGATGCAGATGATGATTGAGATTCAACAGGTGCTGGTTCCACAGCGACTGCATCATTTACTTCCGCGACACATGTTTCAATATGCAATTCCAATGAATTGAGATTAATATCCGATTTGCAATTAACACACCGTCCCTGAGGTTCGCGAAGATACTCGACAATGATCAGTCTTTTACATGTCGGACAACGTCCTTTAGACGGATGAGTCATTGATGCATGACAGCCGCACAATGGAATTTAAGGAATTGTCATGATACGATTTAATTCATGACCACAGAAGATTGTTTTTACAACCAAAACATTGTTTAGGACAATGTAAAGTATTAACACAAATATCGCATTTGATTATTGCATCATTTTCAGGAATGATCAATGAGATACTAAAATAAAGGAGAAAATGAAAATAAAAAACATTAATAATTATTTATTATGAATTATTCGCCTCTGAGACGCCATAAATGATCACAATTATTAAGAAAATTGATTAAATTCGCAATGGTAATGAATTTGCGTGATGAGAGAAAACAGCAGAATGTAAATGACAATAATAAATTGAATGTGAATTGACTATAGCGACATCTGAAATGTTACGACGCAATAAATATGATATCAATGCAATGTTCAGAGACACAATTATCATACATTCACAAAGAAACACATTGATATTAATTGATTAAAATGGCAACATTTAAAATTAAAAGTATAATATAATATACGCGACTGAATGTCACCAATGATCGTGAGAAAAGCGAAGAAATAATAAAATTGAACACCGTATTCGATCTGAAGAAAGAGAATAACACGTTCATCAGTGAATCGCAACTGAAACGTGAATTATTTAAAAGTGTAATTATTGTAAAATTCAAATTGAGACGAATCACAATAAGTGGATTTAAAAATCACTGAAATTAAAGGAAAGTCATGGTTAAGAGATATGAAGACATTCATCGCAGAGCCGCAAATGAACAAAATGAGCAATGAAAATGTTCAGAAATGTATTCATGGAATTATTTACACACGAATGAGAATACAACGATGGAATTATTCACAAGAAATTAATGGATTTATTGTATTGGATTCTGAACTCAAAGATCATCTATTCCCACACCAAAGATTTAATGAACTGATGAATCAGTTTTGTAAACAGCTCAATATCGTTGCACGTAACTATGAGCAGATAATGGAAAACACAATAACTCATAGTTTAAGCGATGGATCACTATTTCTAACCGCAGCAGTAATGGAAAATTTCCCGCGATTAAGAAACTTTCAGGACGCGAAATCACGAAATTCAGGAATAGAGAATTTCAATGCAATTGTCAACAGATTGAGATGGATAATAACAAATGTAAAAATACGGTATGAATACGAATATACACCGCAATGGAAAATCGCAGCGAGAGAAATTTGGAATTCAATGATCGTCAATAGGATTAAGAAAGAAAATGTAAACATCGAAGATCGAAAGGGTACATTTTAATGTCACGTGATTTTATAAGAGAAGCAATCGCTATGTTTGATACACAAAGTACCGTGGTATTTAATTATTGTGCTGAAGTTATACTTAACAATATCATGCATATGGAGTTAAACAAGGGAATAACGCGATTACAGATTATGTAACGACGAATAAGAGAAATGATCTGAAGAAATCTCAAAAATCAAAACTATTTAAATACTTAATTTTATAAACATTTACATTATTTATAATATTCTTAAATATTTAACTAAACATTAATATATAACTAACTAAAATAATATTTATAATATTTTATACATTTATAATTTCATAATAAGGATATAATTATGTAGGAATACGATTGTAAAAATCGTTGCGCGATTTTTAAAAGAACCCGGAGGAAAGTGCGACCCGCACGAGTAAACTCCCGCCAAACTTGTTCTAAATAGTAATAGAGTAAGGGGCTGAGTCATAACTTTGACAATGATCTCAGAAGAAGGTTTTTCGTATGTGAAAAGAGAAAATAATTAGTAGGCAGTTGGATATAGTTTGGCCAGTTAACGGTCAGAAGAAAACAGTGTGTGTTTTGTTCTTAAATGTAGTTAACACTATGGAAGGGTTCTATCGCGAGAGTGAGCGATTCATTTGTAATAGTGATGATTAATTGATTTAATGTATAACTAAACACAAAACAATATTAAAGTACTCTTAAATGAGTTAATAAACTGATAATAAATCACGTAAATGTCTCTATTATTTAAATCCACTAAACACGTAATGAACAATTAAGTGTCGCAGAGCGTGAACCGGATTTACACGACGGAATCAAATAATATTAGCGTAAAGGGTCAGTTCGCGTGCGGCAAAATCATAAAACTATTGATTGATAACAAGCATTGACACATAGTAAAATCCAAATTTTTTTTAATAACCATTAAAGAATAACATATTCAATTATTACAATCAAATGAACTAATATATTCTTTACTTTAAAATTTCAATCTGCAATTATTAATCATAGTTTTTTGTATTTTAAATCACAAATAAAAATTTAAAAAAAAATACCTGATTGAGATAAAATAATATAATTTTGCATACTATTATATAAAGAGTTCATATGATATTAAAATGTTATCTAATTTTATATCAAAATGAATAAACCTTTATCCGTAAATATACATGTATATATATATATTCCAATCCTAACGCAATATCATGAAACATTTTCATACACATTGAATCAGTTCTGTTAATTCATTCATCACTCTTAAACCATAGTGATAAATTAGTTTTGCACAATCCCATAATTTGGTAAAGAATTTTATGACATAATTTAATTTAATTTAATTGTTCATTGTCAAAGAAATGCTCATAATACTGTAAATCATTCGGATGATTACATTTTTTGCTGCGTTCAATTTCACGGAATGCATATTTTCGTGTGATTCAGTTCCATACGATAAAAATTTTAAAGCATATTCTATTTTAGAAATATTTGATGGTACTTCAAGAACATTTCCATATAATCCTATACCAATATTGTCAATTACAATATACCCATTTTTTTCGATTGCATCAAAATAATTTTTTGATAATTGTTTAGAATAACAATGCAATTATGGTTATTATTTTATTTTATTAATTTTCTAAAATATTTTACCGTAAGAGTTTTTAATGAAATATTCATTATCCAAACGTAATTATTAGTTTGTTTTAAAGTATAACAATTCTGTATAAATATGAATTAAATAGTTTTATATATAACATTTAATCAAAATAAGACATAAATTGCTGAGGAATTGTGCATTAAAAAATAGTAATGATCAATTTTATTATATTAATATATTTTGAATGCAGATTTTTTTAATACTTTATATAAAATGTAAATTGTATTCAATAATTTAGGCAATTATTATGTTAAATACAAAATAATAAACTGTTCTAAACATATATAATGATAAAATATTATATTTAACAAAACACGAAATAGTAAGACAATAAAATGGCAGCACTGTTAAAGTGTTTTTTAGATAATACTACTATGGTTTCATATTATCTTAAAGTAATTTTTTTGCAAAGTAATTTTTTGATAAACTTTTTGTTACATATGAAGTCATGTAAGTTTATGTTAAAAAATTATTGATATTTTTTAATTATATTATATAAAATATATTTATTTAATCAAATTTTCTCTTTAAATATATTTCATTACTGTTTAATAATAAAAAACATATGATTTTGGAAAACACACGTTAACAACAAGTATATAAAATATTAATAAAAATAAATTAATACATTTTTATGTATTCATCTCTAATAAAATCTCGAAAAGTGTTCACAACAATAGAATTTTTATTTAAAAATTTGCATTGAATTAAGGTATTTATCTAAAAACCAAAATCTCGTAATAATGCGTCGATAGTTCATTCAAATAAACTTTTTTAATGTCAAAAATATTTTAAAATATAACTTTATTAAACATTTATATGAATATTAAAATTAAAAACGTTTCAATATTATTATATAAAAATTTATTAATTGCCTCATTTAATAAGTTAAATTTATTAATAGCGAATAACGTTAAATATGACTGTCTGCATTTGAAACATATACAGTACACTCCAAAAAGACGAAGACTCAATCTTGAATCTTTCTAGTTCTAACTAGGCATGATAAAAATAGTCAGATATGATTATTATAATCTCAGATAAATATTACCTTAGAAAAAAAGTTTCAACCTTGTGTGTCACGTACTTCGTGTTTTACACGTGTTCAAAATCAAAAGTTTGACTTTCTCTATGGGATTTCCATTATAAAGCAAGATTAAACATTTTACGCATTTTTCTGAAATTGACCAAACTTTGATTGACCATAAAATCCGAACCGAACAACGGACAGAGACAATTATGATATCAATGGAAAGCTTATATAAAGG
>JAQIWM010000197.1:0-12100 GCA_034695285.1 Eniochthonius minutissimus | reverse complement strand
CTCTCTCTCTCCTTCTCAACCTCTGTAACTAGTTTCTCTAATAAATTATATAACGACACAAAAGCAGTAAAGGAAAAGAGATGTGAATTATTAAAATGTTAAAAATTGTGAAAAGAGAATTTCAATTTATATCAAAGATCATACATTTTGTCTGTCATATGATAAGCCGCGTTTTCAATTTAATTAACATTTTTACTGACATTGTCACAAACAATTGTGAATATGAAACATGAGAGAGAGAGAGAGAGAGAGAGAGAGAGAGAGAGAGAGAGAGAGAGAGAGAGAGATAGTCAGAGATACTCAATTGTCACGTCGCAATTTGCAATAAAGTGACACAGTACTATGTCATTTCTCCACAGAGGGAGTATTACATTATATTTGCCGGTGATGTGACTTCTCAAATAGCAATTTCGTGTATTTTTCTGGTTAAGGCGCATGAGAACGTGTAAAAGACGAGAGAAGAGAAGAAACACATTTTGCTTAAGTGTGTGGTCATATGAACCGTTTTGAAGCAAATATAATGGGAAAATTGTGAAAGTGTAACAAATAGCTCCAAATGCTATAAACTTGTCCCATCGGAAACATCATGAACAGAATACTTGAAAAAAAGAAACTAGTATCTTACTAGTAACTTAAAATGCATTTGAATTCGATGTGTGCCGTGGACACTTTGCATTTGCATGCTGAGAGTTGCATTTATAAAAAAATATATACTATAGAGATAGAGAATAACTAATGTGGCGGTGTCTGTGTAAATTTATCACTTCGTGAGTGTTGAAAGGAAAAAACAGAGAATACTGCACATTGTACACTGCACATTGTATACTGCACGAGTGAATCGCTAAACAAAGATTGCATACATTGGCACATTTCGGTGCATAATCAATTAGCTAATGACTGCACTAATGAACTTTTAAGATGATTAAAGCTCTTATACCGTGTAATTCTATAGTCCGTACGCGTTATTTGTTTCCTGACGTTTTTTTATCACTATCATCTACTCACTCATACTTATTTCACAACCATATAATAACTAGAAATATATGAGAAGTTTATCACTATAAGTTTTTAATATGTAAATTGTTTTATCGTAATATCCTTCAACAATGTGTCATGATCCTTATTATAATATACAGCTTATGACTTGTATTGTGGGCATTTGCATGAGAATAGTTTAATAAAAATACATAATCATTTAATAACTTTGGAATCTCACTTAAAGTGTAATATAAAAAGTATACCGCTGATGCAGCATTAAATAGATTGTTTCTTAAGTATGATATTAAGTAATAGAAAAAATTAAATAATAATATATAACAGATACAACAATACATACCTAATAAAATGACGTGCTGAAATGGTATGTGCGTCTTCATTCGATGTGTGTTAACGATACAGAAAAATTATGCAATTATGTGTATGATATATATAAATGATTTTCTAAAGTATTAAACATCATCGTCATTGATCATCACAAACTAGTCAATTGCATTTTTCAAAAAAAACCATCACTATATTCCATTTGAAGACATACTCATAGTAATATATCAGTTATAGAGTTTCCTGCATTAGTTGCGTCAGTAATTTCTATACATTACTCAATTATGACACTGAAGGTATAAAAGTGTTAAATAGGGGTTTATGGGTCGCTACACACAAAGTTTGATGAGCAAAAAGAAAGTTGCATGTGGATACAATACTAGTGCTAGTAGTGGTGGTGATGGTCTCTTATCAATTTCTCTGCTGAAAGTTAGTTTCACTGAAGCACAATAGTCCATGCAGAAAAGTGAACGCACCATCGATAGGGACGTTGACTCAAAAGCAGGATGATGATGCGGCATCACTGTACACTCTCACACTATGTTAGCATTACAATCTTAAGATCGCATATCCATCCATTCTCAACTATGGCCTGCGCATTGCGCATTGCAAATTTTTCTCTGCAAAATTACTGCAGAGTATACAATTTGAGCTTTTAGTAAGTTATGTATACAATACTATAGTATTGGGTATATAGCGTTAGATGCTAATTTGAGATGATTAAAAAGATGAGCGAAAAAATATGAAAAATAACAGATGACGTGAATCTAAATATAATAAGCAAATAGTTGTGTCTTTTAAGACTGAGGACACATTTAACTCTATGCGATATTTTCTAGTACCAAATTGTGAAACATTTAGTGAAATACAGCAGCTGTGTCATCCTCTCTCTCTCTCTCCCTCCTTCTCTCTCTCCGTCTCTCTCTCTCTCTCTCTCTCTCTCTCTCTCCGTCTCTCTCTCTCTCTCTCTCTCTCTCTCTCTCTCTCTCCTCTAGTACTCTATTCCATTCTCTTCTAATCATAAAAGATCAATTTACTAAAGACCCTTTTGCTCGTAAAACGCAACTTTCTCTTAGATGCTGACGCAAAATTGAAAGGCATAGGCTTTGGCATGAGGTTGATGGAAGTAAAATATATGAGCATATACTTCCAATTTTGTTTTTGCAATAGAGAGTCATTGAGTGAGCGCACATTGATTTTACATTGGATCTCAATTCATGGTACATTCATCTATAATACAACTTACAGATTCAGCATCAACCATCGACTATCAACTCTCTGTGAAAAATGAATAATAACGAGCGCTTTCCTCTATGACCATACACAACATTATTAATCAACTTTGACACATAATGCACTAAAATGTTAAACACTACGAAAAAAGACGCTTTTCTACGGGTAATTTAGCTATATTCGAGTTTCATATTATGTACTGTTACTAGTAACACGATAGTACATTGAATTACATTTTGAACAAAAATCAAAAAAGTCAAATATACAACGGCATTAACTGCATCTATAATAAAAATCATTAACTTCATAAACTATAGCATGTTGCATATGATTTTGACAGAATCCACTTCACTAATGTCATACAAAACCTCTCATGAGCGTGTATACTTTCATTGAAGTATAATATAATATATAAAAAAGGTTCATGTATGTGCCTTGACTCTTTGTGATCAAAACCTTATTGAAGTAAAGACTCCAGTGGAGCAAAATACAGTTTAACTTTTTATATATTATATATATAAAGTTATATATATATAAATCCAACAAAAGTCAACTGAAGCGATTAGATTATAACTAAAAAATATTTTTGAGAAATGTTTGCAGTGAAAGTTAAAAATCAAAGGGAAATCGTCTTTCATCTCTGATTTATTTTTCGCTTTTCTGATTCTCCAGAGTATTAACATTTAAGTCCTTTTCTCTTTTTCTGCACTCTCTTTTATTTTTCTTTAATAACTCTTTAAAGTTAACTTTCACTTCAGTTAATATACAATTGAATTTTGATAACAATTGTAAATTGCATTATCAAATCAATTATGAAAATATTTAACAAAAACTGTTTTTTTTTAGTTTTTTAGTCTGCAAATTAGCATATGTCATTACTAGTATCATATTACATGCATGGTGTGAGTCCAATATAATGCTATTTATTTATTAACACACAAATTATTATTAATTATCAACATACACAGTGTATATTATAGACATTTAACCCTACGTTATTTTCTAGCATTAAATTGTATACATACAATGTATTGTTAAAATCATTAAGAAAATAAAAAATATTTAATTAATTGTGCAAAATTTCTCACTCGCAAAGTAAGCATTTTGTTTAGAATTAAAATAATTTTATTTATTATTTATTATTTATTATTTATTTTTGTTTTTATTCATAATTAATTTTGTAACGCATAAATTACTTTATTAAGCGCAATGTTCGATAACTATTTGTACTTAATATTTTTAAAATTTATTATTTTACGTTAATTACAATAACTTAGTTAGACAGTTTGTCTAAATTATTTTAATTATTTTATCTCATAAATATACTAAATTTACAATTAATTAATTACATTGTTTTATTGTCATGTTATTTAATATTATTGATTATTATCTATTAAAATAATAATTATTTAACTCAGTTACAAATATAAAATCATTTAATTAGTATTTAATGCATTTAAATGTTAAATATGATTTAATTAATTAAATTCATAATTCAAAATCTTTTCCTTCTGATTTAGTACTACACTTACGTTGGGTATTAATTAAAATATTATAGATATTCAGTATACATATTCATATAATAGAGCATGATTAAAATAGAAAATTCTAATAAATATACATGTAAATATGATAATAATAAATAGATAAAAATATTGATAATATTAAGAGCCGTTTTTATTAATATCAGGTTGCCCCAATAATTTTGCAATATGAGCGCTGTGTTATTCATATTTGATTTATATTTATATAATAATGTAGAAGGGCCTTTCATAAAATTATATGCAAAATATTTTTTCAATATTTTTACAAATAAATTTTTGACGATTTTTTAATTGGGACATATATCAATCGACAATAGAAATTTTGTTAAATTTTTAAGCAAAAATAAAAGAGAGTATTATTGTTATCTTTAAACGGAATGGTAAAAAAATGCAGAACGCAACTAACTTTTGAAATTAGTTACAATACATATTGCTCTTTATTTAATATTATATATATATAATATATATATATTATATTAATATATTATTATATTTATATTATATAATACAGTGCCATCATCTTAACGCGCGACACTGAAATTTTTCAATAACTTTTTAATTATTAGAGATACATACTTGAAATTTTAAACAATTATAGCTCATTTAATGACAAATAAAGTTAGTTATAACATATGTTGAAAATGTCTGTCATTCATGTCCAGAGGCGAACGCGACTAATCATATTTTCTGAGACTTTCATTAAAGTTTCAGCACTAATGTTTTTCGTTTCATTTGTAATTTTTTGTTTCAAATCTTCAATATTGTTTCGTGATTTCTTTTTATGGGGACATTTAAAGAATCGCGTATATGTTTCAAATCTACAAAATATTGAGGATTTGAAACAAAAAATTACAAATGAAATGAAAAACATTAGTGCTGAAACTTTAATAAAAGTTTGAGAAAATATGGTTCGTCGCCTCTGGACATGAATGACAGACATTTTCAACATTTGTCATAATTAACTTTTATTTGTCATTAAATGAGCTATAATTGTTTAAAATTTCAAGTGTGTATCTCTAAGAATTAAATAGTTATTGAAAAATTTCAGTGTCGCGCGTTAAGATGATGGCACTGTATATATAATATATACATATATAATATATATATGTATATAATATATATATATATTATATTATATTTAATCAAGTGTCATTAATTAATATCAAAAGCAAAACAATAAAAGAAAATTAATTAAATGTGATGATAAAATATCAGCACAGTTCCTAAAGAACTAATATCCAAAAATAAAATAATAGTAAAATTCGATTTAAATAAAACTTATATTTAAAGAATTTCATTGCAAAGGATGAAAAACTCATAATTAAAAATAACTTTTCACTGACTCTTGAATTTGAAAAATACCTTTAACTAAACTAAAAAAATCGGAGATTTTTAATCATTTTTTGTACTTTGTATTGGGTTTTGAAAATTTATTATCAGTGGAAAATGTTAAATAGTACAAAAATAGTGTACAATCAAATGGTATAGTGGTATAATACTTCAAAGTGTTGCTTTAAATAATTATGAGACTGCAGTTTAACAATGCTTTAATATACGCGATAATCATAAAATTATTGCTGCGATCTCATAACATATGTATAATTTTTTAATAACAAATAATTAATTGTATTATTACGCAAATATTTCATGATAAAAAAGTTCCTATAACTACATTAACTGCCAGAATTTTGTCACAACGTTAAAGAGACTCTTGTACCACAAATGTAATAATTATTAATATATTGAGAATGTCGAGTTTTTGTCACACTATGAACTAAGAGCGTCTTTTTCTTCACATTCATATTGTTCGTGAGATAAACTCAGAGAATCTCAGACTGAGATTAACTCCTTTATTTGTAATAATCTCACGGGAATTCAAATGGCATCATTGCTACAAAAGAAGTGCATTCCTGATTTGCCGAATATTGTATTTGTGTTAAGATTATCATTTCATCTTTTACAAATATCACTAGTAAATAATTCAATATTCAATATTAAGGAAAGAAAAAAGTTATTATGTTATTAGAAAATTCATATCTAAAAAATGTTACACATTAGTAGTTTTCCTAGTTCAAACTAAATATCAAATTTTAATTACAAACAAAAGACATTAAATTTGACTCTATTACTATTTCACTGTTAAAATGTAATGAGCAAATGATTTCTCTCATTTAATAAGAATAGAATTTAATAGAAAATAATTACGATAATTAATTTTTTAAAAATGAGGATTAAAAATATGTTAAACATATTTTCATAAAATTTAATAGTAAATGTTTCTGAGTTAATACAGATGTAGGAATATGAGAAATTGGCCTTTAAATGCATAATAAAACGTAAGTTAATTAATTAATTAACAAATTCTTAGGCACTTCATAATAACTAAAAAAAGAAATAATCTATTCTTTGGGGTTTTATTAATACTTAAAATTTTTTAGATATGAATTTTGAAAAATATTATCATTTAATATTTTTTAAATACTTTTCTAAGCATCTAAACATAACATATTTTTGATACTTATTAAGCCTTTGACAATTGCTACTTTTTGAAATATTAAATATTTTGATTAATTTTAAATATATGTGTATACACATATATTTAGCACATATATAAGCTTAAAAGTAATGCACGTGCATAACACATAATTTGAAAAAGTCGCAATTATCAAAGGTTTAGTACTTATTTCATGTCACTTATTTCGTACATGTAAAAAAATGTACTAGTAAAATAATGTACTATTCCAATTGTATAACGCTTTATTTCCCGACTTTACTGTCACATTTCAGCAAATCAGACATGAATGTTCTATTTTCAATACGGGGTCATCATAGGATATTCTTTATCAGTACGAAATGAATGAAAAGATTTTGCTAAAGCCATAAGCAAAGGGCATAAAAGGTCTGGTGCTTCAATGACCATTGAAAATGTGTAAGAATTGCACATTTTGTTCATTCACTAGAAATAAAAATAAAAGAAATTCTGAGACAGTACCATATTTAGCGGTGAACACATGTTTTCAACTTTAGCCATTTTTATGTTACACTAAATTACCTATGAACATTCATATCCTATATTATATTAATGGTCATATGACCATTAATATCTTTACGCTCAAATTCATTATTGACTCATTTATTAAAACATTTTTATTCAAATAATACACATTTAGGCGTGGACCAAAGGTTAACTTTTATTGCTAATTATTTCATTATTTCAGATATTTATTTCAAGTATTTACTTATAATAAGTAACTTAATGAATATTGTATATTTTATTACAATTAATAAAGAAATGCATTCATTGGTTAAGATATAATCATGAGGAAGTTAATAATTAAAGACATTAATTTATATATAAAAAAGTATAAAATATATAAAAAGTTATCAGTGGTATCTCATATATGACGCAATTTATGAAATGAATACGATTGTGTTTTGAGGTTAAATCACAATTATAATTTTCTATTTTTTTCTATTCATAAACATTTTTAAAAAAGGTCTGTTTAAAAGTGATTAATTATTTTTTCGTCAATTATTTGCTGTTCAATTGTATTAGGAAATTAATTAAAATTATATTGCAATATAATTATTGTGAAAATTTATAATTATTACATTTATAATTGAAAATGTCTTCATTTGAATGTTATAATAATGGTTGAAAATTTTTTAATTTAATTGAATATTTAAAAGATGATCAATTAGTGGCAAATGTTCAGAAATATTTTAAAATCTGTCGACATGATAATGATCAATTATTACATGTGAATGAAGAAAATAATGATAACACACCAATAAGAAAATGTCACGGTAATAATTATGCAAAACTGAGAAAAAATGTTCATTTATATGATAATAATGGTCCGTGTGTTAATGATCGTATTATAGTTAATAACAGATTTGTCCAAAAAAAGGATCAAATGTCTTCAGAACATAAACAAGAGTTGAGTCAATGTTCAATGACCACAGACACCACTTGTGAATGTGACGATTCTTTAGGAGAGAGTGATAATAATAATTACAATAAAAACTCATCAATTTTGTACACAATAAATAACAAGTTTTGGTATTATTTGTTTAGTTTCGGCGCGAGTCTCGAATATGAAATATTTTACTTAATTTTTTTCACGATATTGTTTTGGAACATCGATGGTACTGTCAGTCGAAGAATCATTATCATATGGGTCTTCATAATGTACATTGGAATGGCACTTAAAGGTTTGATTAAATGGTCACGACCATGAACACAGAATGTTGTAGTTTTTGAGCCTGAATATGCTAATGAATATGGTATGCCATCAGTACATGCAATGGTCAGTACGGCACTGCCCGTGTCATTGATCATCTTCATGATGCATCGATATGAAGTGAGTGCAAAGTTCAAGTTACAATTAATCTAATTTCACATTATTCATTACAACACCAATCGTTTCATTTTCATTCGTGTGCAGATCAATTTCCTCACACGTCAGAGACTAATTGCGGTGTGTAATTCACTTTCATATATGTGCAGATCATTTTCCTATTACATTAAAACTCAATAAATAAAAAAAGCTTTTACTGAGTTTGGGACTGTTATGGACTCGAAAGAAGTGATGGTGCTAATTACAGGTGTGAATTAGTCTTTTGCTCATAATTTAATTAACAATTAATTAATTAAAAATTATTTTAAAAAAGCACATGTATAAGCATCACACATGTAAATGTAAACAAAACATGTGCGAAGATACAGACGCGAGGAAAGTGATATGCACGTATGTGAAAGTGAATTACACGCCGCAATTAGTCTCTGACGTGTGAGGAAAATGATCTGCACACGAATGAAAGTCAAACGGTTGGTGTTGTATCATATCATTATTCGGTACTCATAAACTTTGTTATTACTTTTAATTTTATATCAGTCAATTGCTATTGTGTGTTCCTAAAATGTCAATTCCAAAAATGTCGATTCTCATAATGTTGATTCCCAAAATTTTGGAACTAGGATTTTAATGCTTTAAAAACGCAGCAATATATTAATGGTTATATAAAGATGTATAATTTAAATTAATTATAAAACAATTACAGCGCTTTGTGTGAAATGTGAAGTAATATGTTAAAAAAGTTTATCCGTTTGTATTTACATGTGATTTTGTCCTGCAAAATATGAATTTAATTTATAGTTTAAACCCTATTTTGTCTAAATAATGAGACATTCATATCATTTAGACATTTTGTAACACTTCTGTCGACATTATGTGAATGGACATTTTGGGAATCGGCATTCTGGGATATGACCATTGCTATTGACCATTGAATGAAAACATTATTTTCATTAAACTTTTTTAATAATTGATAAAAATATATTATTAATAAAATGTTAATAATTAACTGTTTATCATGACACTGCAGTATCCAATATTAATTGAGATAATTATCGCCATACTGTGATGTGTTTTGGTCAGTTTGAGTCGACTCTATACTCGTGAGTAATACTCGTGATGTAATAATTGATTATTATTTAATAAATCAAATTTTAGGGTATAATCGCAGGACTTTTATTAACAGCATTACTAATGATAATAATAGGGCCATATGTTCATACCATTGACCAATTGTATTTAACGAATCGGTATTCACCTTTAATTACCATTCCATTAATTGTAATGATGGGGATTGTGTATCCGAAATCAAACCGATGGACACCGACACGTGTGCGATAATGAGTATAGGATACGGTATATTCTTAGGTTCATGGCTTAACTATCAATTGGGAATCATTTGTGGCACGGAATTACCGCCGCCGTTTTTAATTCTATGGCCCGGTTATGTTGTCATTGGATTATCGTTATTGGGTACGTCAATAGGCATACTGTGTATTGTTGCAACACTAGCAATTGGAAAAGTTTTCGTATTTTCATTATTGTGTTACATCCAAAATCTCGATCCGAGAGACCCAAAAACCAAAATACACGTATCAATAGAAATTCCATGCAAATTCATCACATATCTATCTCCGGCTGTGTTTAGATTTTTAAATATTCAAAGAGTGACGATGTTTACTGCAGTGTGAGGACTATCATTTAAAATGAAACATTTTTCATTTCTCTTTTAACATCAAATAAATAGTTTCACTCAATTTTTTGTTGTTGTAAAGGTCTAGTTTCATGTTATGTGTAAATATCACCGAAATATTACATTTTGTGTTTAATAATACATAATAAAGTAAAAAATGATTAAAATTTTATCAAAACTAATAGTGTTTTGTGATTTTTTTTTTCATGAATTAAGGTTAGAATAAAGTCATTTTCGATTTTTTGTTTTTGTCCCCAAAATGGCCTCTAGGTGACCTCTAGGTGACCTCTAGGTGACCTCTAGGGTCCCCTCTACACCCTCATAAAGTATTTACCCCAATTGACCAACAGAAACCCCTCTAGATATATTTTAAAACAATCCCACCCCAGATATCGCTATGAATGAGAATCGCATTACTATTGATGTTCGAAGTGATAGAGTGTTACGCCATCTGTTGTGTTACACTCAACCGCTTCTATCACGTCTATAGACTTAAGTAGTCAAGAGGGAAGTAGTCAGGAATATTTAGCGGGTGGGTATAGTTAGGTATTTCTAGTTAGATTGGGGTATAAATTGGATATAAATTTTTTATATTTATTATTTAAAAAATTCTACAATATTCTGTAATATTAAAAGCATAATCATTTTATTAAGAATTATCTTATGTATTATTGACAATTTTTAAAAAACAGATCAATTAAACAATATTTTATCTCTTTTCGTGCAGTTTAATTTTACTAGTATTCACATTAAGTATAATTTATAGTTTAATTTTCATTAATTTGACAAAATATATATACTTATATCACGCGATCATTAATGATTCACATTAATTAATTAATAAAGTAATTATTAGTAATTATTAATAAAGTATTTATTAAAACATATAAAATAATACTAAACCATATTATTAAATTTAATTAATATATAAATATAATATAAAACGTAATATTAAATATTAAATAACATGTGTCATAATGAGAAAAATATTTTGTACTTTCAATATTTTTAAATAACTAACATATGTTATATCATAGTTTAACTAAATTAATAGTAAACGTCGTATGAGAAAATGAAATTAAATGTTTTAATTATTTTAAACATTTCTTATAAAATTTCTTATTATATTTTTAAACGTAAATATAATTTATTAATTTTAAAATATATTTCTTTTTGTATTTTACAGATGTATCAATAATCATAATAAAAATTATGATCAATATTTGTAAGAGTTAACATTTCTACTAGTAACACTCTTTATTTATTCTTATAGTAAGTTTTATAAAAAAAAGTATTTGCAATAAGTACAAGATAATTTTTATTGTGAGATAATACTAGTTACAGATTTCTACAATTTCTATTAAACTCCATTAAATTAACTATAAAATTCTACCATAATACTATCATTTCAATCATAGATGATTCACTTAGAATTTTTTGGCCGAATTCATCACATCGTGAGAGATATCTCCTGTTAATTACTGACGGTGCGCATTACATGAATAAATATTTAAAAGGATATTATCCCAAAATGCTTGAGATTACATGCATGGCTCATTTATTGCATCGATTGTCTGAAACCATAAGAAATCAGTATAATCATGTGAACCGTCTAATAGCGAATGTGAAGAAAGTATTCTCTAAATGACGTTTAGCATAACCGCCAAAAACCGTGATTACCCGTTGGGGTACATGGCTAAATGCAGCGTTCTATTATGGTGAAAACTTCGATGTAATCAAACAAATAATTGATTCATTTGATGCTCAACAATCTCTTTCAATCAGAGTTTCAGAAACTGTTGGCAAAGACTGATATTAAAGCACAACTTTCAAGTATACTTTCGAACTTTAAATTCATTCCTCAATTGATTAAAAAATTACAAACAAAATATGTGATATTATCAAATTCAGTACAATTGTTTGTTGAATTTGAAGAAAAATTTGCATCGATT
>JAQIWM010000196.1:0-12102 GCA_034695285.1 Eniochthonius minutissimus | reverse complement strand
TACAATAAAAATTAAGTTATATATGATGCTTTAATAAAAAAAAATTTCGGGATTTTTCGGGACGGGACGGGACGACGCGCTGGGAATACGGGATGGGGCGGGACGGGACAGGTTGGCGGTCTTACGGGAGCGGAACGGGACGGGACGAGATTTTTGTTAAAAATTCGATCTCTAGGTGGGACCACGGGAAGTGGCCCGTCTCAGAATTGGTATATATTACCGTTTTGACCGGCCCCCGTAGCACATTTATGAAAAATAGCATTACCGTTATGCTTTACTAACTCACGCAAATGCCCACATCAAATTTTATCAAAATCGGTTGATGGGCAGATTTAATATAGAAGTACTGACAAGTTCTTTGGATTTTATAACTCATAAAGTTTTTTACCTGAAACTTTAAATAGTGATGATATGTATCATAAAAATTATTAATTCTCTAATTTCAATAATAGTGACTTTGATTATAAGTAAAATTAAATATTAAAAATGATTTTTTAGCATATTTGAGTATTTACCGAGTATTTTCCAGTAATTTACAATAAATTCATAGTAAATTAATAAGCATTTAGTATTATACCGTAATTTTGCAGCATATATTTAATTATATTATTATAACTATATCATTATTATATTTTATTTTAATTATAAAACATTAATTTTTAGGTCGCAGAGGGTATGATATATTTATCATCACAAAGGTTTGTTCATAGAGATTTAGCGGCACGCAATTGTTTGTTAGACTTTGATTTTACTGTAAAAATTTCTGATTTTGGTCTGTCGCGGGATATTTACGAAAGTAATTGTTATTCGAGTACTAAAATAGCAAAATTACCTCTAAAATGGATGAGTCCTGAAAGTTTAGATATAGGGAAATACAATACTAAAACTGATGTTTGGTCCTATGGTGTGTTAGTATGGGAATTATTTACTCGCGGAATAACACCATACCCAAACATTGATAATTGGGATATTCTTTCTTATATTAAAAGAGGTCATCGATTATCACGACCACCATATTGTCCTATAGATCTATATGATTTAATGTTAAAATGTTGGTCCATAGAACCAATAAAAAGACCCTTATTCACTGAATTAGTCATTGATATAACATTAATTACTGAGAATATGAATAAACATGAAGTGCAGAAAAATATACAAACAGAATACAATTACACGTAATATAACTATTAGAATAATAATAATAAATTTGAATATATAAGCACTTGCAAAAATAATAGAACAGGTACATTTATGCATATACTTATGCATGTATTTTTATACTTTGTGCAGATATAAATACCAAAGTATAGAATTTATATTTAATCAGTGCAATCGCATTGCTTTTCATAGCTTTACATAAACTTTAATTCTATACGTGTGACAAAACGGGTTCGGTTCAATTGATCGGCACTAAATTTACCGACATTCACTTGACATACACTTAATTTAATGACAGTTTAATACACCGAAATCTATATTTGCTAAGAGTAACCCATCACAGAAACAATAGGGTTTTAAAATTGCAATATATATTAATATTTTGTAATTATTATAATAATCAAAAATTGCATTTATTTTTACTTAATTATTATTGTTTTAACAAACATAGTTATATTTATATGTAAAATTATATATTTTTAAAATTAAATTAATATTAAACTAAATTATTATTTTATTATTAATATTTACTTATGTCGTCAATGTTTGTCTTTATTATTATAAAAGGTGCGTTATAGTTAAAGTGATTTTCTAACTTTTATTTATATTTGCAATACGATACAAACTTTATAATTAAAAATTAAATAATAAAAGTATGTTTTGGATTATTAAAAACATAATTTCATTCACACAATTATCAATTAGTTATCAATATCAAAACAATATAATATTGTTAACTGATCTTACTAATTATAAATTGTTGCAACAGTTTATAAAAATTTCTATTAATTTTTCTAACAAAAATTATTTTGTCGAGTTTATGAGTGACCAATAATCGCACTTTTGTTCAAATACTTATTTATGTGAAATTATTTTTTAAACATTTTATTCAAATAATAGTATCTTTTTAAACTGTGAATACAATAAGAAAATTCTTAAAAATTTTTTATATTAAATTAATTCATTTAGTTATTGGACATGTATTAGTTTAACATTTGAGTAAACTTAAGTTTTTATCTTCAATATCTATGAATATGTTAAACATTTTATATTTAATATTTTTATAGTATTCTGCTATAATAGCTTTTTTGTTTAGGAAATTATTAACCAATGACATAGTGTACTAAAATAGAAATTTTATATTTTTTTGTCACAATAAATAAGACAATGTTTTTTAGACTAATGATACTTCTTTATTTGATTAAATTTGATTTATTAGTAACTATCAATATATTACTAATGCCTCAATACTATTTATTACTACATTCATTCAAAATTTGTTGTAATTATTTATTAAAAAAATATCAAAAATATGCGTTTGAGTTGTATTAATGTCAGCGAAAAGTTTATAGTGAAAAATCATGAAATTTTTATCACTTAAATGAATAAATTAATAATTATGAAATATTTTTTATGAATTTACTATTATATAATTATTAGTTAGTAACCTTTAATTTAATGTATAAATTATATTTCTATGTCTAAGCTAAATATGAAAATGAAAAGACATATCAAATGCCCCAATACCATTATATTATACATAGAGGTGAACCTTTTCGTGTTTTATTTCATAAAGAATTGAATTAAATATTAATCACAAAATGACTATAGATTTACAGTCTAGTTATTGTTTGTCTATATTAATATTATAATATTAATTATAAGCAAAACATGCGCTTCTACACCTTTTAGATGACAAAATAGCTTTATATTAAATTTCTTTTCTAAAGATTTATTTACAGTTTCAAAAATATTTTATTGAAAAACTATATATTAGAAATTTTCGGGATTTTTAACACGAAATGCTTTTCCTCAAATCGGAGGGATTTTTAGTGTTTTATCGTGTTTAACACGAAAAGGTTCACCTCTAATTATACATAACTTTTTAAACATAATTAAATTTTATATTAAATAATTTAAAATCTATTCATATTAAAAATTACAATTCATTAATTAAATAATTATTGTTCATTAACACGCTTTGAACATAACAATAATTTATAACAATGAATTGCGCAGCAAATAACGTTTAAAGTAAATTTCTTTAACTATAATGCATATATATAATAATAAATATTGACACTAATATTAATCAATATTGTTAAGCCTTATCACGATTTTTTAAATCAATAATTTACATACAAAATTATAGAGTAGCGTTAGTCTGTTATATGATAAAAACAATTATTATCAAATTACATTCCTTATAATAGATAAATCCATATGATATTTACAAGATGTTTTGTTTTTGTATAAATTCATTTATTTACAGTGATAAAGTTCCTTGTGTAGTTGCTAAAAATAGTACGCAATTTTATGCATTTTTTTATTGGTGTATGCATTTTGTGGTATGTGTAATTGTCTCATTTATTTAGAATCCACTTTTTAAATTTTTAAATTTCCTAATGTAAAATAGCGTTAACAGTAATGCATATGCAACATCTTTTAGCACAACAAATGAAATATTATTTGAACTTTAGCAATCATTGTATATATACAAAATATTCTGTAGAATAATCTAGAAAGAAATGCGCCGACATTATTATCAGTTTTATATCATTGTAATACACCTGAAAAGTGTATTTTAATAAGATATAAATTTTTAACTTTATATGTATTCAATTAATTTTTGTTAATAATTGTAAATAAAGTTTAAACATAATCTAAATTTAATATTTGTATTAATTTAAAAATATAATATTTTTTTAAAGCTTAAAAATCGTGTATTTTTTGTTAAAATTAAAAAACATATATAACAATGACACTTCCCTCGTAAATGATAAACCCGCCATATGCTGGCACGTGTCGGGAAATATATTTTAATGTACAAATAGCAAGTATGCGGCATTATGAATTGAAATTGTGCACTTTACACAGACGCGGGACTCATATTTCAAATATATTTATACAAAAACATATGTTCGTGCAATACACGGGCAATATATTTATAGTATGGATTTAGGAATATATTTGAAGGATATAATTTACTTTTTTATAAATAAATAATATCGAATTAAATGTAATGAATTAAATGAATTTTAAAAAAGTAAAACAATTTTACATAATAAAATTTAATTTAAAATATTAAAATTATTAATTAATAATTATAATTAAATCATTAGACGGGAGTGCCACAGTCCTGTGAATGATAATTTTTAAACTTTCCGTTATATAATTATAAATTTATAAATATAAATATAAATATAATTTAATTTAATTTAATTTAATTTAATTTAAATAATTACCAACTATAGAATGCTAATATGAATTGTGTTAAGTAATTTGTTATAATAAAATATCAAAACCTCAATACACACACATGCACAATGTGCATTACACATAACACAAACAATGTGAATGAATATAAAATAGCGGTTAATATTATCAATCATATATACGTGATATACATGAATATCCCATATTAACATATACACCGAATATGTACAGAGGCGGACAAAATACCTTTAAGCATTAGTAATATGAGTTGATTATATTTTTAAAAATCTATGCTTATCTAAGTCTATGGAAAGAACTTTAAGACTTAAACATTTTCTGATAAAAAATTAAAAATTGATAAAAATTGATCAAAATTGATATGAGTTTATTAGAAATTATTCAAAGTTTTTGTTGCTTGAATTAACAAAACATATTACTTTTGTCTTTAGCCTATGGGCGTTAGTTTTTTGTGCATTATATGAGGATTATTTATTTATTTTAATTTAATTGTGAATAAAAATTCATTAATAATGGTTAATAAAGAAGTGGATAATTGATCGTTATCACTCAGGTAATTAATATTCTAATTGTTTAAAAGGGTCGTGATTTTTAGAGAATAGTTATCAGTATTAAGCGTTTTATGGAAAATCCTTGTTTTTGTAAATTATATTATTACTTTTATTGTTAAACGTGAAAAAGGGTGAAGCATCGGGACATTGGCGCAGTATCAGATTGGGACATAATTAGAATTGAAATATTAATTTTAAAAATTTCTTTAGCAGTACCTTTTTCTTATATTAAGAAATAAATTTTATTATTTTTATTATAAAAAAGGTAATAATATATTGGCATTAATCTTATCTTGTTTACTTTAGATATAACAGAGAAAATAAAATAATTGATAAACACTGAACTCTTATTATTAGTTTAACGCTATTTTGTCTGCCTCTGTACTATTTATGTGTCGGTTTTTATTAATATATTTGAAATATATTTTTAGAAATATATCCGTGTAAAACATACGCGAGGACATCATAAATACATTGAAAATATATCTCACGTGTGTTTAGAAAATGCACCGATTTTTGCCGGTTTATCATACACGAGGGGTTTAATTCACAAATATTTATCTTATCACAAGAAATATTAACAGTGATTTTCTTATTCCATACATAACCTTTGTTATCTTTTACAAAACCACAGAAGTGTATCATCTTTGAGTGTGAAAGTATTACACATTAACATTTACAAATTGCATTGCACATTATAACAGTAATTCAATCGAATAACATCTAAATGCGTCGCAATACCTAACAATGAAAATGATTTTGACATGATTTTGTTATTGTCTTTTATAAAGGTAAATGTATTTATTAAAACTTAATTAATATTTAATTATAATTATTGAATTGCAGAGTTAGTGTAAAACCATTGCGAGTGATTAAACGTGAGGAAAAATGAATATTTTAAGTTATCATAACTTAGCTATTTTAGCTATAATATTTATAAAAACAACTAAAGGTTCAGATCCTAATTCTGTTTCATACACTGATAATGTGTATATAAAATTTCGGCATCCGGTGTATCAATCTATTATTAATCCAATAAATAATGATACAATAATTGGGGGTACTGATGTTGTTTATAAACTTGAATCACATAAAAAACAACAATTGAAAACGTTTGAACCTGATCTAGTTAAAGATATTACTAAGTGTTTTCCTTCTATGGATAAACAATCGATAACGATAAAATTTAATGTTTTATTGTTTTACAATCATTATATAATTGCATGCAACAATTCTATACATGAAATATGTTATTTAATAAATTCAACAAATTTTAATGATTATCAATTAATTTGTCCATCATATGAAAATGATAATATCTTAGAATTCGTTGCATCGTTGACATTGGTTGAAGATACATTGTTGTACGAACTATCTTTTGGTTATAACAAAACATCAAAAACATACAAACTGCAATTGACGAGCAATAAAATTAATAATAATAAAGGTAAATAATAATTATATTAAGAATAAAAGTTTATTATAATTATTTTCAAGTAAAATACAAATAATTCATTTTATTAAATGATTATAAGTGAACAGTGATACAATTTAATTTATAAATTTTTATTCTAAAATCTGATATTTTGGAATATTTCGTTTCTAAATAAATAATAATATCCATTTAATTTACATTTTATTGTTGCATTTTTTGTACATTTCTAATTAAAAATATTTTCAGAAAACTATAAATTGATCATGGTACGCGATCATAGCGATGTTTTTACAAAAACGGGCATTCCGTTATATGATATAATCACAGAGTCATCATTAAAATTACTTTTTTCATTTAAACATGAAGGATCTCTCAATTTTTTAATAACTTATGAAATTAGGAACTATTCAAATAGTTATGAAACGGCATTAATAATAATCGCACCAAATCTAAAAGATGTATTTGTTACAAAATTATGGGGAAAAACGAAAGATTCGGGACAATATTATTATAAAGTTAATGCCGCAGCGTTATCACCAATTGGACAACACAAATTTCAAGAACTTGGCATTAGTAATTGTCGTTATTGCGACAGAAGTATGACATTATTTGTTATAATGTCATCATCAGATGATGACGATCAAAATACAGCGCTTTTTGCATTTCCTTTAAAATATATTAGTGAAATATTTGTAGAGAATGTAAACCAAAAAAGCACTAAAGGATATTTTTTAATTAAAATTAATGGTAATAAATTTTATTTAATTTTATTTAAATAACTTAAATAAATAATTAAATTAATACTTTACTTAGAAATTATAACATCATTAATTGTTGATATACAAAACTCAAAAACTGTTGGTATATTTGGTACAAGCAATGGTAAAATTATTAAAATAAATATTGATAATTCATCTTCAATACCATCATATATAATGAATGTATCATCAAAAATAACTGTTACAGACCCGATAATCAAAGCCAATTCATTCTTTTATAGTCAAAATAAATTATATTCTATAATTAATAACACAATAATAGAATATCATCACAGATCATGTAGAGTATATACGGATTGTACTGAATGTTTAATATCAAATGATCCACTTGAATGCGGGTGGTGTGACAATTATTGCGCTTCAACTAAAGAATGTTCAACACCAATTAGTAAACAATGCTCACCAAACTTTTGCAGTATTATCCCAGAAAATGCTACAATATATGGCAATACGTCAGGTATTATTATTCTTAAATCAATCGGAAAACCGTTAAAAAAAGGAACAGGAAAAGATGTTAACATAACAATGGATAATGAAACATGTTTTGAAGTGACAGAAATAAAACAGTATAAAAATGAAACGCATATACATTTTATAACACCAAAGATAATGCGAAGCAAATCAGGTAATTAGTAATAATTAACATCTACAGTGTAACAATATAAATATTTGCAATAATACAAATTTTAGTAACTTTTTAATATTAAACACAACGTTTTAATAATAACCTAAATTTAAATATAATTTATTTGTTGTTTAATATAATTTTAAAGTTTAAGTCTGTTCCATAAATAATATTGTATTTTTATATTAAAAAAATTATTATTTGTTTATCATATAATTGAAAAGATTTTATCAAAAAATACTAATTGTGGCAACAAATTTTTTATTAATTTAGATATTTAAACAATATTTAATAGTAAAATTTAAGCAACAATGGCACATATTCTAATAAAACAATTCTCAGTGTTACATGTGCGAAATTTATTTTAAGTATATTTTAGTTTATATTTTTGCAAAAAAATGCACGAAATAGACAAAATATAATGAAAATAATTAGTATACTAAATATTAATATGTGTTAATTAAAATAGACGATTATTTATTTTCCAATTTAATATTTATAAATTTTATACAACAATATGAATGCACTAAATTTAGGGTATTAAGTTTTTAATGCAAAATTTAGTTATAATTGATAAAATGTTCAATGCAAAATTTTATTGAAAGACATGTTATAAAGGCGCAACAATGGAAATTTTTATATTATTGTATGCAGAATTTTTACCTAAATTTACACACCAAATGCTATTGAAGTCATTGCTTAAATAAAAAATAATGGCCACAACTAAAGCTTTTGATTAAAACGTTTCAAATATTTATTATAATACTATATTTATAATATACTTTATTATATTAATGACTAACATTTATTAAACAGGAAAACTTACAATAAATGTGAAAAATTATATTAAAGAAGAAATTGAAATAAATGGCATTACAAATTCAACTAAATTTTCACTTTTAAAACCTGAACTTTATGGTATAAGCCCAGAATTTGGTCCAAATTTTGGTGGTACTGTTATAACATTATTTGGAAAAAATCTTAATTTAGGTGTTAACAAAGAAGTATTAATTGGAACACAGAAATTCGTAATAATTTCAAATGATGGTACATATGTGAAGTGCATTACAACAGAGAATATAGAATCATCATCAAATATTTTATTGCCTGTTACTTTTGCAATTGATAGAAATAAAATATTTGCTGACAACAGTTCAATTAAAACGAATACTACCATTATATGGCATGAATATTATAAATATAAACCGAACCCGATTATTGACTCTGTTGAAGGAGCCAATACCATTGCCTCCGGACAAACAATTGCAACATTTAAAGGGAAATATTTTAATTCAATTTTAAATGCAGAATTAAATGTTATTAATAATAATGCAAGAATAAATTTACGTGAACAAAAAGTGAAATGCGGTATTGTGAGTGATTCACAAATGGAATGTTTATTACCACCATTGGCATACGACGAAATAACAGCACCAATTTTTGTAAATTTTGAATTAATAACAAACAAAATTCAAATTCCAGTTAATTTACTTTCAAACAATAATTTAATACCAATTAAGTATTATCCTGTTCCAAAATTTTATAAATTTAATGATTTACAATGGGTTAATATAAATAAATTAGTAATAAATATAAAAGGTCAATATTTATCGAAAGATTATAATATTTCAATAATTATTGGCAATAAATATGATTGTGATAATATCACGATAACAGATGATAATTTAATTTGTTTCGTGAATATTTCAAATAATGACAAACAAATATTATTGGAAAATAATTTAAGCTATTCAGTTGTCGCATACATCGGCAGAAATGTTACTGATAAGATTGGGGATGTGAAATTTTTTAAAGATTCGTATACATTATTATATATACTCGGAGTACTCTTTTTTGTATCTATTGTTATTGTATATACATATAAAGAATGCAAAAAATTAAATATAAAGAATCAAGCTAACGAATCGCGTCAAATAAACACAGATCAAAATGATGAAACTAAAATATGTATAGAACTTCTTGGAAATGGTAAGCATATTCTAACGCTAATTTTAAACATTTGTGTGTAATTATTATTTTATACATTTATAATTCTTAAATGATGAGAAATATTTATTAATTTTTATTGAACACAACTTCTATAATATTTTTACATGAAAAATGCATTATACAAAAATGTTTTATATCATTCATTAGTAAAATTTAAGTTTAATTTTTAAAATAAATGCTATAAATAATTTCTTAATTTAAAAATATATTAATCAGTTATTTAAAGAATCTATTGATCAATAAATCACGGATATACAATAAAAATTTAAAGAATTATATAAAATTAAATAGTAACACTATACAATGCGGATTATACATTAAAAATTTATAATTTAAAGAAATAATTAAATAGATCACAACTATTCAGAAAAGTTAATAAAATCATACAATTTTATAAATGAAAAATTTTTCATTCAAATGTTAATAAAAATATTCATTTCAAACTGAGTAATCTTTGTATTTAAAAAGTGTAAAATATACAATAGTGCAAACTATTAATTGATAATTCTTGTACCATGGTTTGCATATAGGCTTGCGTCCTTCACTATAGTTTTTTGTACGATTTTAGTGTAATAAGACAAGCTTTTATGCAAGAATTTTATATATATTATGTACATGAGTTTATAGTCAGAAATTCTCAATCATTGATTTAACTTTATATCATAATAACTTTTTGTGTCATTTTAAGCGTTTTATTTTTTACTTATACTTTTAACAATTATGTATATATAATATTCATATTATGTTTATAATATATAAATATTCTAATATATTTATAGTTTCAGATTCAATATAAATAAACAATATAATTTTATAATTAAATTATTTTTTAATTTATTATATTTTACATTTAGTATACACGGGGCCTCCAGTGAGGGAACCATTTTTGGAATCATCTTCCGTTAAAACCAATTAATTTAAAATCTAATGTAAATGTAAATATAATATTTTTTGAAAATTTTAAATGTTTGACACTTTAAATTTAAATTATATTCTTTAATTTTTGTTTTTACAATTAATATCTTGGTTTTAGATTAAATATTTAAAAACATTTAATTTAATTCATATTTGTATTGTTGTATTTGTATTGATTTTTTAATTCCATATTACAAAAAATTAGATCGTATTTATTTATTTATAACTAAATCATTAATAATTATGTGTCAATTTTCATTTAACTCACGTTCATTTTTTAAGTAAGATCTTAAATTATTTTATTTTTTATTTATATATCACGACATAACTTAATTAAAGATACAGTTTCTCATAATGAAAAACGCACACATAAAAAATTTTGATCTAAAACTTGTCATTATAACATATACAGACATTAATAAATTAAAATGATTAAATACAAAAATAAGAAGAAAATGGAATCATGTGTAATCTTAAATTTTAATGTGAAATGTTTAAATTTGTAAAAGTTAAGAAATAAAAGTAGCGTACTTACAAAAAATTGTCCTGATTTATTTTAAAATTTTTATAAACTGTATAATATTAACAAATAAAATAAACCTTTAACTTAATGTAAACTTATTATTATTAATATTATATCTTAATATTATATACTATCTTATTATTATCATTAATACTTTTTTATTTTAAGTCGTAACAGCATATAATATTAATTAAAACATTACATAATATTACAAATCTTCAAACAATTGCAGAAAATCTTTGTGATGTAGTACTTATTTTTAACTATTATTTATGTAATGCTTATACTTTTGTATTTAATTATTGTAAAAACTAGTGCAAAAATTAAAATTATTTGATATATTATTTTTATTTTTGTTATATTAATTAAGAATACATTATTAAAAAATTATAAAATTTACTTTAAATAAATAAATTTTGTTTGATGAAAACTATATACATGTATTAGAGATAACAAAAATAAACCTATGAGATATAATACGCGACGTATTTTAATCTCTGTTTTAGTTTCAAACAAAAACATAGTTTGCGTCTGAGTTTCTAAAATATAACATTTTAAAAACTCTTTCCTCAAATACATAAAAACATTTAAAACTTAATAGATGTGTGAATCGTTAAAATAAGCAGTTAAACTGATACACGCATTAAAGTTTATAAAAATTAACATTTGAACATAATGCACGGTAAGGGTAGACCTTTTAGGGGTTTCTATGATAACGACCTCCGATCCCCATGATATGTATATGTATGGAAAACTCTCGTCGAGACGAGTCCATCGGTACCACACTTGACCACATTCGGCTGACCGGACCGAAGTTGGCCACTGGTCACTTCCCGAGATTTAAGAGGTACAAAATACTTGGTCTATGGCCG
>JAQIWM010000195.1:0-12153 GCA_034695285.1 Eniochthonius minutissimus | reverse complement strand
TTCACATAGATTCACATAGAAGAGTGCAATTCACTTATATTGCTCATTGAGTTTATCATTCTCATTCCATGGAAATAGCATGAGTGTGTAGTTGTGCATTGTTGTTGTTAAGAGAGGAATAGAAAGATATCAGAGCTCTACTCATTACATGGGCCACGAGCAAATTAGATCACAGCGCGGCAATACTGACTGGAAGTTAATCAGGGATTCCAGAGGCAAGCTACCAGTGGAACCTAATTTCTTGAGCTGTTATGGATAACAACCGATCGCTCTGCTTCTACTGCAATGGCAATGAAGATGGACGAGTATGTCGCAAATCAGGAACCAGAAACTAGTAGAAGCATAAAAGTTGAACTTCGTAAAGCAATGCTTAATCGATTCGCATTTCGGGGAAAACTTTTACAGGGCAAAGATAATGTTTAATGTTCAAGTTAGTGAAAGATTGCGGGAGATGTATGGAGAGAGAACTGAAGGATCGGGTGTTACATTATTCCTCTCTTCATGTTCATAGCTCCAAACATAATTCAAGCGTTTTGGGACTTAATTTTGGATATGCGCGTCTTACATCATCACATGGATTAGTGTACATCACATTGATGTGCTTTTAATAAAAATGATCATAACTGAGTGCTCGTTATTGCTCAGTGCTTTAAGCATCAAATGCGATAAAAGCCACAAATATTATTAGAAAGTCAACTCAGGCAGTTCCGCTATACTCATAACAGTCATCATGACTGAAGTATGAGCTTCAGTATGAGCATAGATGAAAATCAGTGTAGAAAAAGACCTAAGAAATCGGCAGAGATTGAGACGCGAGTATGTCTCTTGAGTCACTACAGCTTAATCCATGAAAGAAGATTTAAAGATGAGGATATATTAGAGTTTCCGTTTTGTTTCACAAAAGGATTTAGTACTAGTTTAAGCTTATGGAAGGCATTCGTGAAACAGACATTGCTCGTAAATCCTCTTTCGAGCACTTTATGGCAGTGGCACAAAATCATTTTATACCGTTCAAAAGCATAGAGCTTCAGAATAAAAAAGAAAATAGAATACAGAGGAAAGAGTGAATCTAAAACCTGCCATACGATTAAAGATGGCCTCAGAAAAAATAAAACTAAGTACTGTACAATACTAGTAAAAGTTGTGGCATTAATTAATGAAAGAGCCCAAAATGATGCTATCGACGGGAAAAAACGTCGCGTGACATTAACGCTGTTGTATCGTATTACTTTGCAACTGGAATTGACATAAACTATGACCAACCCTTGTGAGGTCACAAGGGCCAGCAAAATGGGTCACGTGCTTTGTAGGAGCAGATTAAGATCTCATGAGGCGGTCGGGATTCACATTTTTGGATGCAGTATAAAATTGCATTTCATAAGCTTTTCATTTCACCACTTTCATCGATCAAAGCAGTGAGGGATTCCACTTGACAGTCATGTTGCAACTTTTAGCACTATCATAGTACTAACATATCATACTGAAAGTATTCCATGGGCAGCTTTTCAATACAATCCTTAACGCAACTATGCGCTCGCTGCTTTTAAATGCCGAATAGTCTATGAATTGAAAAAAAAACTCCAATGCTCAGAAAAATAGTTCACTGTGCTTATGTCAATGCGTACGTGAAATATAGATATAGATATATGTCGCGTATGATGATGATGTTACATTATAAAAAGAAACAGAAGTATCATGCATGATCCTGTTTTGAAAAACCTAAGCCATTAGTCGGGGCTTTGTGCTTCGAAAATGGCCAAAAGGGATTTCCTTTCGTTTGACTGACCGGAAGCGGTGAGAAGACAGCCCAAACTTTATATACTCGTTATACATAAAAAGAGAGAGAATAATGCCATATAAATTATATAAGCTTTTCAGTGAGTGAATAAAATCGAAAATTAATGTTACAGAGAAGAGCAAAAGTGTACTTTCCAGTACTAGTACCGGCACCCAAATCACCAGCACCATCAGCAGCATCAATTTTGCCAAATGCTTCCACCAGAATGTTAAGTATTGTACCGTAAAACTATAAAATTTTTATAACGACTTCCCCCATACAGAACATTATTCCTCTGAGAGAATATAGCCATACACTATTACTACTGGTACTAGAAGTAATATACTATGGACTCAAAGTCGCACAAAGTGTGCAACTTTCTAGCATTAATACGATTAGGATTCAACGTCAATAGAGTATTAATATGGGAGAATGACTAAAATTCACTTTTCACTAGAAATATACTACTAGGAATATACTATCGTAAGTTCTATGCTTTGATGCTGAATGAAAGTGATGCTGATGTTAAGCAGATTTAGAGATGCCTCAGAAATGCGAGTTTTATGTTTGCCTCAATAAACGTGTAACAATGCGAGCAAAATCCAAATGTTACATGTAATACCCCAATAGTTCGCATCTGGACTTTGGGATATGTGCAAATACCATGTCTGAGAAACTCATTCATGTGGAGTTGAAAATAACTAATATATCAAACGAAAGTGAAGAGAGTGTGGGGATCAATTGTGATTCAAATGGAAATGCATAATGTTAAGTGATTTAAATTATCTCCATTTGCATATAACACTTTTTGACGCGTTTAAGCGTTAGATACAGACATGTTAAAGATTCCTTTTAGATGATGATGCGATGCTTTTCATATTTAATATCGAACGGGGATATGAGTGTATAAGACTCATACTACGAGTGTAGAGTGAGAGTATGAGGAAAAGAAAAATGATTTAAATTGGTGATATGGTGCCACCCGCTTACTCGTGTGAGCATATTACATGTCGCATAATTTTTCATTAAGTTGCATCTGATAGTGAGACTCACTTTATATAAAAGCATATAGTTGATGATACTGATACTAGTAGTATCATACTACCAAAGCTACAGAGACTAGAGGGAGGAGAGAGGATAGTCAGAGGAGTTTTGACAAAGTGTATCTGTACACATTTATTATTATGTCTTTTTTAATTAACACCTCCACTCAGGACAACACTAAATTAAGTGAAGTGCAACAATACTGTACTATTCTATTAAAACTAATGAATAATGCAGTTTTTGTTTTGTTGGGATGTTTTCGATATTGTACAACAATATTAATTTTGGACCGTGTAACGCCTTAAAAATGAAATCAACTTTAGTGGTGCTGTGTTTTTCCGGAATATAAAACAACAATACAATCAATCGACATTCATTTTCACATGCAATTGAATGAGTGAAAAAAAGGAAAAAATAAAATAAAAAAAGCACTAAAATGCCACAATACATAATTCAGTTTTCGTCCTTTTACGTGAAATTGTCACTAACATTGAAAGTGTCTTCACGAATGGGAGTATGTGTGAGTTAATCAAATATCAGTGTTCAGTGTTGAGTTTGACTCTTCCGGAGTGACATAAAAGAAGAAATACATATTTTTTGTTTGACTTTTGATAAAAATCAAACTTTTTTCTCCTCTGACAGAGGTTATAGTGAGGCTATAGTGAGGCTATAGTGATGACATTTTGAGGACATCTCTCTTCTCACATAAGCATATTCTCAAAATCAAATCATACGAATAAATGCATATCTTTTGCAAGTGTTATATACTTATGTGAGCAAATATATGGTTAAAAATGTTAAAACGATCACATTTTATTGTAAAATAAAGAATGAAATGGGATCGAAAAAAAGTAATGAAAATATTTTAAATGACCTGCATCTTGGACATGACATGTAAATATCAAACCTGTCATAGTTAACCACTTTAGGGAATAGCATTAACTTTGAACTTTATGACAGAATTCAATTTGCAACAATGTTTCAGTTATTGACTCAATTTACCTCTTTTTTAATAAAAATAATTATCCAAAATATTTTAAACAATATATATAGTCTATAATTAAATATACATTTAACGAAAAAGACATATCATTTTTAAAATTAAAACCAATAATTTATTATCGAATAATAATAATAATAATAATAATTCTAAATTAAGAAAATTAAATCATTAAATATTGCATATCAATTTTGCCCCAATTTAATACGCTTCAATACTAATAATTCGTGATAAACCCCTTTTTATTTTATAAAAAAAACGCGTTACGGCATGGACCATAACTTTTAATACATCTCAATAGTAATAATGGTAATAAATTCGTGCAATCATAATAACACGAATAAAATAAAATAGTTATAATAAAGTTGCGTCTGTTAATTACTTTTTAATGCGAAATTCGTGTTCGTTGCATGTTCGTCAATTGAGTTATTATTACTCGAAACTCGAATTATATATTATTTCATTGTATTACTATTGTATTACTATCAAAAACGATGAGAAGAGATGCATCCATTGCCATTAAATTTGCTGCTCATATCAGCGATTTTAATGATTTACCCTCTTTCTTTTTCTCTATGTTCCCAATTTATATCCTCATACACTACTCACATACACAACACATGAACAGACTCAAGATCAGGTTAACTTTTATATTATCATGTTGTTAGAGGCACAATTGAAATATAAATGCAGAACTGCATTTTTTATTTTTTCTCTTATTTTTCTGACTTTCAATTGTCATTTTAGAGAAAAGACTAATAATAGCTAAATATAAAGAGGAAGTATTCAATAGCCCCATTCGCTCGAAGAATAAATCATATCGCCCATTTCCATCTGATTTGATGATGCGATATCATTTAATTGAAAAAAGTCCGTGCATTTTTCTTATGGACCCAAAAAATACTACAAATATAATACTGTATGTATGTATAATACTAGCAAAGGGAAAATGTGAGAAAGTGAAATAAATAAATAATAGACACATGTATAACAATTTAATATGTATCATCTCTTTGCTTTTCCTTAAAATGCTTTTGATGCAGCATCATCTTTCGCTTTTTTAGAAAGTGAAAGTATAATACTAGTTTATAAAAGCTCAAAGAGAAAGAAGAGAGTGAAAAAAGTATACGACAGTCAAAGAAATGTACAGAATAAAAGAAAGAGCATAAGTATTGTTCGTTCATTCCTTACAGTAAATCATATCCCATGAGCATTGAAAATATTTTCAGAATGGGGGTGAAAGGGGACGATAACGATATGCGATAGATATATATATGGATATATTCATGATGGGGGTGGAAACATCTCGAGTATTGTAAGTAAGTGCCATTCCAGTATCACATACACAGTATCAGATACAGTGTACGATGAGAGAAAAACTCTGAATGGCATCACCATCACCATCACCCCCTCGTGGAAAATGGTAAATTTTTGGAGCAAAAAAATACTTTTATTACGACTGTACACGTTACGGTCGTATGCAAATGTGAGAATAGGTTCATATACTATGGTTGTATACTATGGTTGTATCACTAAAGTGAGCAGGAAAAAAGCGAATGTGAATGCATCAGCAAAAGCATTATTAAGATGGAAGAGAGAAGAGAGAGGCAATAGTGTCACAAATGTGTATATTCCTTTTATGTAATAAACATAAATATGCTGCAAATAGTGTTTTATTTTGTTCGGTGCATTGTCCCAATCTTTATGTGTAATGATAGATAAAGTGTGCTGAAAAGTGAATCATGTCGAGCATGGGAAAGGAGCAAAGGATGTTTGGCAGTTGTGCAGTACAAGAGTTTACTAGGGACTAAACGTTGTGAAATAGGAAAAATCGTTTTAAAATAAACTAATAAAAGTTGTCGAGTTGCAATCAATCTTCATTACCAACTGGAACTCTTGAGCACCAGAAAAAGAGAGAGTACTACTAGTAACTTATGTTCTGCGAAAAAGTCTTGGCACATACTGCATTCATTCAATATACAATGTTCAATATACTACTGGTTTCTTTACAACACTGGCAGCGCCCATTCAGCCACAAGAAGCATCCAATAACAGTTTTACTATGGTATACATAGAATAAGCCATATTCAATCTTCTGTGGAATCCTCTTCACGGTCCAGATAATCCTGTGATCATCATATTATATAAACGGTAAAAAGCATTCACCGCGAGTGGACCATCACATAATGTAATGGTGGTATGGCACATTAATGCTTTTGGCGATACAATTGGATACAAGAAAAGTCCGAAAGAAGTAAAAAATGACAATCACTGACATAAAGTCAATGGTAAAGTAACAAACGTGAATGACTTGATTTTGGTGATTGTTTTGTTTTCTCATCTTCAATAATATTTTTCTGCGGCTCCCACTGAGATCTCAGGCAATATTCTAAGTCTTAGTCATTCTTTCGAATAACTATACCATAGGCACTGTATGAACTGAATATAAAAAGATGAGTAAAAAACCATAAGGAAAAGGGAATGAAAAAAGGAAAGGCGATGCACGAATTTTTATATATGGTCTTTGACGTGGTGATAGATTATTTTTGCACTTTTTTTATTTTTATCACTCACTGTATCTTTCCCTTTCCAACTGTGATTGCATTCTTAGTATTCATTCACACTCACGCCTTTAGTATGCATAAAAATTTACTATAAGCTCATTGCTATCAGTCTTTGAGACGCGCAAAACAAATAATTTTCCGTTTTATTCATTTATCAAAGATGCAATACTAATACTAATACTAAGTTACGTAATACTTATGCATTGTTATATTGCATGCAATGCATTCAATTCTACAGTGTACAATACAGCGAGTAATAGTAAGTTAACTCAAAGGAATAATATTCTAGTTGATGTGAGACACGCTTCTCGTTGATAAAGTGATAATGGCAGTGGAAAAGGATAGGAAAAGCAATCCCATAGTAAAGATTGCTCCAAAAGTCGATCATGTCTCTAAGAGTTAACTCAAAGGCATATACAGCATTTTCTAGTATTGCAATAAGGGATGCTGAGACTTTTGGGTCCCTTCCCTCAATTTCTCTTATCCATAAACTACTAATACTACTAAGTTAGAACTACCGACTTTCTTTCTATGTCTATGTCTTTCTCTTTTACTCTCTCACTCTGAACAGAGCCGTACCGCTAATCGAATAGTGTCACTCTTCTTCTCTTGACTCGTGAAGTGCATTTGCGGTCAAACACAACACCAAATTACATTAGAGACACGGAGCACATGAACACTGAGGCATTGATAAAAATGGGGAATCGATTATAGCGGTGGCATAATCTCCTCTCTTCTTTCTCAAGTGACTCGACAGTGGCAATATACTCAACTACATTTATAGTTCTGGGATATATACTTCTACAATATTACCACACTACATGTTATTCTGCTATAGTCTGTATCTTGTATACAACATGTATATAAAGCTTTATGGTACTGTTGGAAAAATCCAGACATTGATAAAAAGAAAATTTTCTTCTAAATTCAAACAAAATTAATTACCCTGAAATTTATGGCGTTCTTTTGCAGAATTTCTATCATTTTAATATATATTTTTAAAATAAATTTATATGTTAAAATCTATGATTGGAAAATGTTTTTTTGCATTAAGTTTTTATTTATTGAGAATATTTCCAAAGATATTACCATCGGTCATTTCCATTTTCAATGTATTCGTGTAATATGATTGCAATAAAAATGAAGAGAAAACATACATTTGAAGTGACTGAAGAGACTCATCATAGCATCAAACACTTGACGATGGTTCAATGAACAATGTCATATAAATGGTAAGGATATAAGGATTTGGACAGTATTTTCGTGTGGTTTTTGAAAGTCGCAGTTAAATACATAACAAGGATAGATAGTAATATAGTAACATAGTAATAAAACTGTAACTGAGAGACGACATTAGACAGAGCACGTCATAAAAAAAAATATTGCGCGTCAAAAGAATAAAAAAGATCACCGCAGTAACAAATTGGGGCACCCTCACGTTGATCAATGGTATGTTATTGTTGTGGAATGGTATGCTCTGCAGTGGTAAATTCATTGTGTTATGGACTGATCTTAGTGATGGGCACAGGAGACAATTGGTGATTCCCATGTTAGGATGAGATTAACCGTTTTTATGCCATTTGAGGCATGCTTCAAATCAACATTATTGAACGGCCCCAATTAATCCACTTACTGCAGTACATGTCCATGGATGGTCATCCTGCAGCTGTCACGCTTCTATTTGGTCGATTAATTTCAGAGCAATGGTGACACGCAACAATACACCTTTAACTTCAAGATGTATATCCATTGTATAACCACCAATGAACCTAACCTTACGCTCGCTAGTCAGCTCATTTTGATGCTAACTTTGGACAAACTCTCTCCTTGTGACAGTAGTGAGAGCATAGTAAGTGTTGTTTGGTGTTGCTCATGGCACTCTCCACACACTGACCACATAAGCACTTTTGTGTTTATGTAACGCAATGGAGCACTTTTGTGTATATTTGTATGTGAAAGTGTTTATTCGGTCTAATCTTTTGTAAAGCTAAAGAGAGCACATCAAAGGCATGAGAGCATTAAGCATTAAGCCATCAGTTAAAACAAAAGTAGCACCGTATAACAGCAAAACAACATTCACTAGTAAACGCAATAGAGTTCACAATTAAAAAGCTTCTTTCGGACCCAAAGATTAACGAGAGATACCAAAATTGAAGTGCACGGCTATCAATCTCATGCAGGAATTTACAGTGCATCTCACATCGCGTATATTGGCCAATAATTTATTAGATACTTCAATTGAAACGTATTGTATTACACTAATTCGCTTCTGCTACAGAATTATTGGATGTAAGAGAGAGAGCGAGAGAGAAAGAGAGAGAGAGAGAGAGGAAGAGAGAGAGAGAGGAAGAGAGAGAGGAAGAGAGAGATGAGCACTTTTTTGAAGTAATAGTAAATGATGCTGTTCAAATTGGATCATTGATTTAAAGAGCCTCAATTTTGGTCTAAAAATGTATTTGCATTAAAGCTTTATCAGGAAAGAGTCTCTCAATCGTTAACTCAGCTCTAACATGAGAGTTTTCATCGCGTATTACATTCTTTTACAGTGAAAAGAATTGGCACTTTTCGTGAGTGCACAACTAGAGCATTATCGGAAAGGACAATGATAGGACAATGGTATGATGAATGCAGAATGCGTGTACACTCATCTACAGCATCTTCATCTGTTAGTAGTGAGTCTGCTCAGTGGAGGATCACTGTGATAGTTTTTCCACCATAGGAAAGAGTAAATGCGGCGTGAACATTCTTCAGTCAGAAAGTATACGAATTCAGCATCAATACATTGTTCCTCTCTCTTTGGCCCACTTTCTTCATCTTATTTATCATCATTCCTCTTCAGTTGACGTTTTCGCCTCAAAAACGTTGCATCACTAACTAACTTCATTATTGTAGTTAACTTTAACTAACTTATGTCAAACTGCACTGAAGCAATGTTCATTGTATTTATCAATATTTGTTCATTATTATCATATCCTATCCTTTTTTGTTAACCATACTCTAATACATCACCTCACCCTGTGTTATGCCATCGACATTCGCAAAACACAAGTGGGTCCATCGATGTCTCAGTTGTCTTGCAGCTGTAAGTATACTATTATTATTATTATTATTATTATTATTACTATGGCCATTATCACCAACCGGTACCCATGTGAATAGTACGTTTTGTTACACACTGTTAAATATTAGTCTTGAATCTCGACCATGGTATTGCATACAAAAAAGTTTTAGGGATGGATCAATAAAGATACACATTAAGAACATTGTATATTTTCTGTATATATATTACATGTATGATGTATCTTCACTCTCTGTTCATGTTATACTTATCTTAAAATATTCCATTCTGTGTATGTATACAGTGTTCCATTGCGACATCATATTTCCTTTTGAATCGCAAAGTTTGTCAAATGCCAATGATGTCACATGAGGAGTATACCGATCTGAGTTCAACGATTCTCGATAGAAATGAAATTAAACAATTCACCATCACATATTACGACATGATTCAAATGTATCATTGTGTAACATTCGCCTTCTCTATTGTTATACTAATCCTTAGTTTCATCAATATTGTGCCATCACATGAGGATTTTAAAGTTTTAGTCAAAACTCTAGTAAGTGATGCTGAAAATTTATTTACATATAACTACTTTTTCTGTTGATTTACATTTTTTGTCTGAATTTTTTTATTTCTACACAAAGTTAGCATAATGTAAACGGTAGTGTTGTAACTTATATATTGTTGCAAAGAAAGTCAAATCTGTATACAAAAAAACTATAATCAAATTGAGTATATATATGAAAAAAGCTCAAAAGTGTTAATAACAAAAAAGATATTGATGTGTATTCTTTAAAACTTTGAGAGATCAGTATCATAAAAGGGAAGGAATATAATTTAATAATGTGAAAATATCATAAAATTTATTTTAATATATCAAAATTCATTGTAATATTAAATTTCTTTCTCTTTTGATATGTTGTGTAATAACTTTTAATCACATATATATTATATTATATATTATATATTATATATTATATATTATATTATATTTTATTGCATTATTTAAAGGGAATACTAATGATTGGCGGTGTCGCACTTTTCACATTTTATACAGCATTTGAAGCATTTCACAAACCGTGTAAAACACTCACAAATAAAGATGAATATAGATTTGGAGGACGAACGATAAAAGATAAAAGACAAGTTAACTCATATGAAGATGATGATGAAGTGATGATGCAGATCACTGCAATTGATACGGGTGTTGGATTTATACTCCTCTGTTCCACTTTCTTATTCTTTTTCGATTCACGACAGGATATGATTGAATGGCGCAATTAAATAACTATTTAACTATTAATAATCAATACAATACCAATATCATCTCTTTACAACTATATTCTCATTAAATACAACAATAGTCAGGACAAAAATGTGATTTTCGAGTGTGTATATGTGTATGTGTATATAATACAAATGAAGAAAAGTGCCGATGTTAAAGCCTATGGCTATGGCTAACATGTAAGATATTAACATCTGCCACCATTGAAACGGAAAAATACGTCAATCGCAGCAAATTCAACAACTATCATACTAAACAAAGTCTATAGTGAAAACTGCCGCAACCATCCTATTACTGCAAAACTATTATACATCTTTATAGTACATTATGTAGTGAAAGTCAAAGATGCGGAAATTACCGCAGCATTACACTCAGAGGCAGTTTTATACTTTTATTTTTTTGCTCAAAACAGTGCGTTAAAACTTCAATACCATACTAGAATCACAGTTATATGATCTCTCACTCTGTATAACTGTATGTATACGTTATAACTGCAATTTTATCGCAAATTTTGTCGCATTATTAAACATAAATGACATTTTCAGAGACATTTTATATATAAAACGATATATATACAGATGTTAGATATGAAAAAGTTATATGTAATGTATAATTAAAGGAAATCAGTTTTGGGATTTGAGAATGACACTCACTAAAAGCTAAATTGTAATCTCATTAATAAACTAAATGTACATAAAATAAGTATAGTCTTTAATCCGCTAATGCTATGCTCTCATACTACGCAATTGCGACTTAAGACTGATCCTTTCAAAAGCAAACGTATAATTTTGTCTTTACTCTGAAAATATAGCCCTAAATGAGTGGCATCATATAAAAACTAAACCAACAGTGTATTCAGTATTCGGCAAATGGAGATTAATTAGTAATTTTATCCCTTCCTAAGTGACTAGAAACTTTTGATTTTGCAATTTTAGTAATTTTAGTTAGTTATGGGTGTTTTCCCTTTAGTAATTAGCTAGTATTAGACATTTTTATAATGACTAATTTGGTATGATTACTCAACAAACAAACATATCATGCTGAACACTTTATAGTGTTTTATGTAACACTATGCTTTTATACTATGATCACTGACCATAGTATGAAAAATTTTGAACGATCTTCCATAAGACAGTAAATTCATAAATAAAATATCATGATGATGATGACATAGTAAATGGGGTTTGCATTGAGTCCCACACAGACACAGATGACACAAAATACATATATTTTAATAATAGAAATGTGATATATGATGTTAGGGTTTTGAAATTACTCAGCATTAAGTAAATACGCAATACGCAAACGTTAATGTTAATGTTACGCAAAACAATCTGCGATCTGTAATCATTACCTACTGGCACTAGTGATGCACATGTGGAGTTACAATGTGCTCTTGCCCCATACAAAGAGAACATAAAG
>JAQIWM010000194.1:0-12161 GCA_034695285.1 Eniochthonius minutissimus | reverse complement strand
GAAATGTAAAGTCAAAAACTATCATTTTTATGTGCGCCTTATACACCGGTGCGTCTTATTGTCCGAAAAATACGGTACATTAGAGCATAGCATTTTTAAAATTTTTACATGCGGCGCGGCACGAAAATTATTGATTACCGCTTACGCGGTACGGAGCAATACTACGGTGGAGTTCGCGCGGTACATAAAAATTGTATTAAAATATTTTAATAATAAAGCTCATACATCTAAATTGTTGCGATTTTTAGCGTACGATACGTAAATAAAAAGGAAACTTATGTCTAATAAAGTAAATAAAATGCATTATAATATTGCAATTTTTTAATAAACCGCGTGAATTAATTTTTATTTAAACGCGGTACTTATAAAACTCACGCGACAGCGCCGCGTTTTTACCGCACGTGGTTGCTATGCTCTACAATACACTAATAGTATACCAATACATTATTTTATATGATTCTAATCTCAAAGGTATTAATCTTATGTTTAAAAAAATACACCAAAGATTTTATCACACACTGTTCTTAAGTTATTATCGAATATATGGATGAGTTAGTAATACAGTACCTAACTCTAGTAAAACCTAATACAGTGAAACCTGTGTAAGTTGAACACGGGCAGTACCGATGATTTAGACGAAGGTTTCCGCACTGAACTTAGATAGGTTTGACTGTATGATGTTTTTTATGAGATAATTTAAAATTTTTTGTAACTTGTTATCAGTTAATTTTTTCACTTATAGCAATGTGCTGAGTAATTTTATTGATGACAGTAATTAAAAGTGTTTGCGTATCAAAGTGCATCATCGTGTTTTAATCCAAAACTCTCACTAAAAAAACCTCTTTAATGGATTACATTACACAACTTTCACTGCATAGTGTATAATGAATTGAAGTCACATGTAAATCAATTCTATACTTTAATAAAGTGCAGTCATGGACATTAATAAATAGCATCACATCACATCCCATGCTTTGTAAATACTCATTTTATGCAATACAAATACTAATGATGGTGATATTAGTATGTGATAAGTTATTCGAAATTCACAAATGTGTACTATTTTATCACGTTGAAGTGTACCATTGTTGTAGTGTCAGCAACAAAAGCTTAGAATAAGAAGTTTCATTAATGCCATAGTGTTATGATACATTAAATTTTAAGAATGAGCATATTAAGAACTAATATAATAACAAAATGATGAATATTCATTGGACAATCTTAAGCTTCTAAATCACTGCAAATGAATTAACACTGAAACATTTTAAATTGATACACTCAAAAACTAGTATTAGTAAAGAGAATTTACATGCTTTGAAAATCCCAGCACTTAATTTTACTGATGCACGTACACGTACACGTACACGTATACAAAAATTTAGAAAAAGGCACGATCTAAATAAAGGCATTATTTATTTTTCTTTTTGAATAAAAAGGTTCAGTAACAATATTTTAAACTGACGTAAGTAAAAAAAATCGAAAAGTAAATACCAAAAGACAGCGCTAACATAGTTAGATAAAGAATAACAATGTTAACTTTAAAATAAATCAACGCTTAAATCATTTGATGGTACAAATTAAAAACTTAATGATTCGTTACAAATACATTAAATTTTTAAGATATACACTTTATTCAAGTGAAACACTTGATCTTTGCCATTTATTCGCCATTGTTGCGGAGGGGAATAAACTACAAAAAAAAGAAAAGTTAAAGGAAATAAATAAGATAAAAAGTGCGGGACGACGATCCTTTTTCAAGACAATAAATCGTTCACGCAAAATTTGTTGAATCAATATATTAACTAGAGAGAGAGAGAGAGAGAGAGAGAGAGAGAGAGAGAGAGAGAGAGAGAGAGAAGATACCCAAACTTGATACAGTATAGTTTATGGCAGAGCAAAGAGTGAATCAGTGGTTGTTGAAAATCAATGTTCCATCTGAACATAACTGGTATACTAGTAGTGGTAGTAGAGGGCGTCAATTCTATCCTAACGAATTGTGAATCCCATACTAAAGTTCACTCTCTTTATCTTTCTCTATTTCAAAAACTATAATATCAGACTCCAAAAAAGAGCAAAAAACGAGTATCATCATAACCGCAGAGCTGATGGCGATGCTTATACTTAAGTTTCTGAATACATGTGTTGTATTGTACTATGTGGGTGCAGGATACTGGAATTGGGATAAAAGCAGATACTAGTATTAGCATCTGCATCGCCGCAGAATGTTCAATCACAATTCCACAATACCAATGCTAACAGAAGAACATCATCAACAATAACAACTATTACTTTGATAATATAATTTTGTTTAAAAATATTCACAAATTTCATCTTTCAATTAATATTCAATTACAATCATCATTCACTACAAATGGAAAAATTGTATGTCTATTATTATTATGTATATTTAAATTATTGTATATACGGTCAAATTGAATACAATCCCATGTCAATACTATTTGCAGATAATACTACGATTTGTCATCATCATCTACACGCTAAATAAAATATAACAGTTATGTATGGCGGTAAATTGTTCGTGACCTTTTCGAGTATCATCATTATCATTATCCAAAGCATGTCTATTGTTATTTCTCAGGCGAAACATATTACAAAAGGTGAGTATTATTACTAACATTTTCATATTGTATTCGAGATATATGTAATACTAAAGAAAGCAATAGTAATAGTATTGAATATTGGATCTATGTATACTAAAGAGCAATTCAAGTGAATGGTGTGAGTTTTCTCTTTCTATTTCTCTCATTGTCTCATGAGGTATAAAAGAAAAAAGATATGAGATGACTCTTAAATCAATATTAATGCAGTAATAACATTGAGATTGAGATTTGAGATGAACACATACACATAGTACATGTATGAGAGAGTGAGAGTATTGCTTTGAGTTTTGCGGATTGCGTCAATGGGCTGTGAATTGGGATTTTGGTATATGTATGTGATTGAGAGATACTGACTGATGTTACTTATACATTGGGTGTATAGTGATTGTATATCTCATAATGATATAACATATGATTTTTTTACAGTACTATTATATGTGTAAAAGTATGTGAGTTAACTTAATCGGTGTTGACACTGCGTATGTGTGTCTGATTCAGTATTTTATTTGTGACATATTGAAACGTGATTTGTAAATATTTTAGAAATTTTCTCACTTTTATCTGTCACTATTTGAGATAAATGTTATTTTTATATGATATTTTTATATGATAATGATCTGTTAAAAGAAACACATATCTTTAGACGTATTTTTCTTATATTTATTTATTTAATTAATTTTAAAATTTAATTACATGTAAACTAGTGTAAAATATCTACGCGAAGACATTGTCGATCGATTATACTGTATAATCATTTTGAATGTTATTATTTATTCGCTTTTTTCAAATATAATTCATGATTAAATATTTATTTCATACTATTTTATACTGAGTTTATATAGATTTTTTACACAAAAGTATTAATACAGTTCACTTTTTGTTTATTTTACTTGTGTTTTATGACTCAATATGTAGTTGCGTTACTCCGCAGAGAGTATATTTCAGGTAAAAACAAAAACATAACATAATAGAAATATACATAAACATATAGAGATTGAAAGTCTAACAAAATAAATAAAAAAGTATTTGCAAAATCAGCTTAAAACTTAAATAAAACTAGTAAAGTCAGTGTTTGACAAGTGTTAAAACTACAGGGGGATTGTATGGTTAAATTTAAATTCTAAAATTATTTAAAGGTGTTATTTAAAAGAAATAATTCCCTATGGAATAATCAAGCATTAAACTACTAGTTAGTAATATAACAGCAATCGAAAGTGATGTTCTTGTCTTTTAGAGTTCTAAATAATTTTTATTTGATTTAAACAATTGTTTTTGACATAATTCAATAGTTCTAGAAACTTAAAAATATACAACAATACATTTTCAGTACACAAATGTTTAGTTTAAAACGAGACAAAAAAGAAATCACTACAATTTAAATCACACGAATTTTTCTTACTCTTTATGGTGAAAAATATATGTAATGAATTGTTATGATGAATGCATTTCTAAATCAATGGTTCAATCTTTTTCCCGATTTTCATCTCTCTCTTATTCTTTTTCTTATTCAGCCTCTCATTGTATTCCCCATTCAATAATAAAATAGTTTTCATTCAAACGCTTGTTCATTATCCATTCTTTATCCTTTTCAACTTTTGAGAGTAAAGGTATTGAAACGCTTTTTATCTTTTAAAAAATTCCAATCACAAAATCTCAGTCGAAATTGCATTTGAAAAAGGGCATTGTTGTAAAAGCAGCAATGGAAAAGAAAAATGTTTTCAGTGTGGAAAAATAATGCCTAAACTAATTCTATGCGACGTTCCGATCAATGGACAGAGGTTAAGAAAACTTTTTTATACTATTTTTTTTGGATATGTCGTTGTGTTTCTAGTATTTTCTAGTATTTTATTGTCCATTATCAACCACCAGACTTCTATGGTAACATATCATTCCCAAATCGTGCTAAACTTTGACATTAACTTTTGATTCAGACACTTACGCTGTGATGGTACTATTGGACTTTCAATGCTTACATTTTACTTTTTTGCTCATTTCATGGGATAAGGATCAATATCATTGTTGTACAGCATAAGATGATAGCAGACATCACCACTATTGCCGCAATTTGCTAACATGTTTCTCAGGTCAAAAAAAAGTAAATAAAAAAGTACAACACTGCTAACATAGTACTCAATCTGAGTGATGCTCTCAATTGTTTGATTCCCTCCCATTTCCAACATCATCAATTGCATCATCTATCACTATATATTTTTTCTTTTACCAAAAACCATTGCAAATATAGTGCCTTTCAATATAATGCAGCATTAGATAACTTTCATTGTTAACTTCTTTTTGTTACTTCATTCATTATTATATGGTCTCTTTTGGCTCATGATACACATTTGTATGTATGCACTTTACACTGTAGAGTTATAAAGTTCAATCTATAAAGTGTGTACAATAAAAATAATAAGTGCAATATTTGCCACTATTTAACAATATTGTACTTCAGAAAAGTTTAGAGGAAATTAATTTCCTGAAACTTTAAAAAATAAATCTCAGGAAATTTATCACAATTTAAAGAGCACATAATTTCTAACTTCTTATAAGTGTAGAAATTATAGTTTGAATGTAGTATTTTAAAAAGTTTTATTAAAAATCTTGTAAGTTAACAACTTTATTAAGAACCTAGTGATGTACAAGATCCTAGAACTTTTGTAAGAATTTGTTGTTTTGAAAAATTTATTATGAACCCTTTACTTGTTTATTACTATATACTTATTTTTATGTTATGTTTACACTGTAAATTTTACAGTGTAAGAATTTTCTTTTACTTTTAACACATTTGTGTTTTATAATATTGATACTATGAAATTTTCACATTCTTTACTTTTGAATTTCTAAAATTATTTTTATTTATATCTGTAAATGCTAAAAATATGTCATGTTTTGTAAATGTGAAAAATTATTATATCAGAAAAGTTTTATTTAACTTCTCTCTATTAATTAATTTCATACCTTAAAAAGCATTAAATTACAATTCTCAAATAACAAGTAATTTCTCACTAAAATAAATAAGCTCTTAATACATACAGTGAAAGCTCGATTCTGTTACCCTCTTTGGGACTCAAATTTAAGTTAACAAAATCTAGTGATTCTATTCTGTTAACTGTGTTAACAAAATATAGAGTTGACAGAATCGAGTAAATAGTAAGTCTATGGGAAATGGCAGGGACTTTTATACAGGTTAACAAAATCAAGGGGTTAACAGAATCGAGGTATGACTGTATGTGTGTTCTCTCAATTAGCGCCATCTTTTTTAAAAACTACTTTAATTGCAGCCTAATTCCTTATAAATGTAATTAATTTGTTACTACAATTTAATCCGTCAGTAAAAATGTTCGTATAGTAACTATTTGGTCTAATAAGATAAGTAAAAAGTATTCTCAATAGAGTATAGTTAGTCCAGTAAAATCTAATTGACAATTTTAGAACTTGGTGTAATTAATGTGCTTTTTTTTAATAAACTAGTATTTTTTTTAAAGAATATTATTTAATTTACATATAAGTCATATATTTAAGATAATAAAAAAAATAATAACTAATAACTAATACATTAGTTATATTTATTTCAATACAATAGTGATTATTATGAAATTTCTTATTCTTAGTGAATTACTTAGGGCAGTATAATATAAAACCCTTGAAATTCTATTCTATTCCATGAGCATCTTAAGCATTCAGCCGTTTATTTGATATCATAATGATGCTATTAGCTTAATATCAAAGCAAATATCTCATCATCTAACAGTTAATATATATAGAGGACGATAACAGCTGACACTGCACAAAAGTACACCCCGAAACATACTAAAAGTGAAAAAGAAAAAGATCAGAGTCACGAAATAGATTCATTAATTTTTCACTCACGTCTTTGTCAAAGACATTCTTTAATCCAATGCTCCGTGTGATACACAATTCCCTGTTCTTATTTATTGGCATGTACGGGATCACATCCATTCCTTATTTATATGGCAACAATATAGTATACTAGGCATACCAAACTATGTTACTAACATATTAGCATCTTTTTCGCTTCAATAACAACAATAATGATGATAAAACGGGTGAATATTTTTGCATAGAAACAAATTGATACCGCATGATAATGTAATATAAGTCAATCATTATTATAAATAATGCAATGCACTTTCATGTCAGTCATTCAATTGTTGGAAAAATTCAACATTTTCTTCCCCTTTTGATACTTTATTGACTAAAAGTGAGCATATGGTAATAATATATTAGAGAAACTATCATAGAAAAGTGCATTTTACAAATTAAATCAATGTCAGTACTATTGATATAAAAGTAATATAATATACATGTATCAAAAAAATTGGATCCATGTATATCATGATATTATTATATGGTTTAGTACTATAAGTATATTCCCGAATGGTTCGGTTTTATCTTCATAAATACTAAATTTGTAATGTGACATTTTTGCAATAGTGCATATCAGTAATGCACAAGATACTGAATCACTAGTGTCTAGTTTTATTTTAGCAAAATTTTATTCATTAATATTTTTCTACTATTTGTGGACTAATATGTGAAAGTATGCTAATAATAGATATTTTAAAACTCTTAAGAGAGTAACAATTATATTAGTGTTTTGAGAACTTTAGGGCATAGGGCACTATCCTTGTGCATTACTAGTACACAAATCAAATATTATATGTAATGAACAGATGAGAATTCCCCCATTTGACGTAACCCCTGTTTCTATTGAAATTGTATTCATATTGACATTTGCCGCGAATGCACTTTCCATTTCTATGCATTATCCTTTCCTCATCCTGATCCTGATTCTTAAGTAAAAAGCTGAGGCTCACTTTTGCAAAACATTTCACCATCCCTTATGCTTTATAAAGTGACATTACAGTGTGAAGGTATCAGTAAAAAGGCATGACGCAGTTGTTCACTATTTCAGATGAGACACACATTTAGATGCTAGTAAAAGATGCTTTAACTTTTTTTTTAGTAATGGCTTTTCTCTCAAGTATTTCATGTGCAAATACATTTAGTATATACATTTAGTAATACTGAGGAAGAGACATTACGGAAGAAAAAAATTCAATGAGAAAAATCTGCATCTTTATATTGACATTTCACTCACTTTAGTCAAAGGACTTTTAGTAACATAATAAACTTTGAGTATGTAATAAAAGATTAATAAAAAATTAAATACAATGAAAAAAGTTTAGTTTAAAGTTTGAGCTTTTAAATAAAACAAATGTATTATATTTAAGTTTTTTATATTTTAAAATTTACTTTTAAAATTTCTCTATTATAATGTAATTATTATGATTATCATAATTTAAGAATTATATCTTAAATTATGATAATCATAATAATTACAAATATTAATTTTGTTAATTAATATATTAAAACTGTGTTTAGTACAATTTTTTACATTATAATGCATTTACAGAATTAATATGTAAACATGTAAATTATTTATGCTCAAAAAAGGTACATCAATGTACAAAATATACAATATAAATATATTTATGCACTGTTGTAACTATCATGGGACAAGTACATTTATTGATTTTCATTGAGAATATTTCTATTTATACCAAATAATTTAAAATATATTAAAATTCAAATTTTTAGTTTTTACATTACATGAAAAGCATCTCTTTACTTAACATTTATTATTAAATCTCAATTTTTTGTAACAAAATTTATTATTTTGCATTATAATTTTGCAGTTCCGTTTTAGTTACATTTTTCTCTTGACAATGGCAAAGTTATCCACAAGAGAGATTATAACTAGTTATAAAATTTTAAAAAGTTTATAGTAGTAAGACGATTAGATAAGGAGGATTGTAAGAATGTAAGCGCAAAACTATTGTAAGTTAATTAAAATACAAAACTATTTTATTACAAACATATTTATTATTATAAAATTTATAATTCAAAAATCACGATAAATAATTAACTATTTTAATAAATGTAAATTGCGTTGTATTTTTAATTAATTATAAATATATTTTATATATTGTTTGTAGTGCCATCATTTGTTCACGCTACAGACTAATGTTTTATAAGAGATTGTTTTAAACTTCCATATTTTTTTATTACGTGTGAACGTAAATGCACGTGTAGAATTTTACTCAATTAAATTTAAATAAACTATAGAAATTAATAAAAAAAATTGATGTATTGAGGGAGGTGTTACTAGTAACATTTGTGACAATATTGAATATTAGTTTTGACTAATTATTAATTTTTTATTTATACTAGAAGCATGTGTAAATTATTAATTATTTACTTTTTAATAAAATTAAAACTTTGAAAAGTATACTTTTAATTTTATTTACACAAATCTATAACTTTGTGAAATAAGAATTATTATAATAACACTATGATAACATAGTAGATTTTTTTTAATAAATAATTAGCATAAATACACATTAATGTATAGCCATTTATTAGATAAAAGTGTAATTTACTATCTATGATAAAATGCTATCATTTAAAGAGTAATCGCATTTGTTTTTTACTCAATTCGTTTATGACTTTTTATCTTTGAAGTGATGCTAATGATTTTGTTATTAACAGAGTTTAGTTTAACTTCTCTAATACTCATTCACTCACTCAATCACTCACTCACTCACTCACTCACTCTCTCTCTCTCTCTCTCTCTCTCTCTCTCTCTCTCTCTCTCTCTCTCTCTCTCTCTCAACATTTTCAAACTTTTAACTTCTCTAATATATTCATAAAAAATAAAGAGAAACGCGTGATTCTCCATTAAGAAAAATTTTTTTCAAAAGACTACTAAAAGTAGAGCATAAAGAAGAGAGTAGTGATACAATAATGTTTCATATGTATTTACTCAAATATTACAATTTTAGTTTATATCGTCACTAACATTACCATTATATTATTCTTTTATAGAACTTAAAAGTTGACATAAAACAATATAAAACACAAGTGTTAGTCTTATGAAAGAAATTTGGATACAATTTAATGACTAACTAACAACTAACAACTTTCACGACAGTAATTCCATTGTTTTGAACGCAGTGACGTTTTTTGCACACATAGTTCCATATTCTTAAAAATAAAATTTGATACTCTCTTAAAGATGTTAACTCGAAAGGAAGTATGATAGTTTATTGTTCAACAATGATTTACTACTATAAGGTGCATAACATTGGTGCTCAAAAGTACCCCCCTCCATAGTGAAGCATCATCATCATCATAGTGTAGCCCATAAACTTTGAAGCATAGTGTATTGCAATGTATTTTATAGTGAAAGGGCCACGAACGAAAAATATGAAAGCCAAAAAAGGAAACAATGCACTAATGTACCATAAATGATTTACGACATAATGCTTGTCTCTGTTCACCATCTAAAGTAAACTGTACTCTCACTTCTGAATATATATATAGTTTTACTTCCATTCAGATTATTATATTGTCGTAATAACGGTAATGATAATTTTGGGCCAATTGTCTGTGTCACTATACAATAATAATTCTCTGTTACTCTGTTCCATATCAAGTGATATAATCAAAGCGCTTTTCGCACGCGACATACAATAGTATAGTATAACCTGAGTTTTTAATAATTTACTAACATTGTGATAATTTTCACACAATACAAACATTCAATGTATACATACAATGTATAAATAATGTGACACGCATTTTTATTAATTATAATAATTATCATTTTAATTTTAATAATATTAGATATTAATACAAAAGTGTAAAATTGTGTTTTTAATTACATTTAAGTAAATTCAAATAACAAAAAAAGAAACAATTACTAAATGTTGTAATTACTTATTTTATAGCGGTAATCTTAAGTCAAATTATTACATAACATTATTCTTCAGTCACTTACAGCCATAACCCCATGTAATATAGAACTAGTTGTAAAAGAGTTGCAATTCATAAATTACTATGGCGATGGTAATAAACAGCAATTGCGATGCTCGTGTTTATAAATCACTTTATGAGCGCAAATATTTAATCATTAACTGGTAGTAGTATTACTAACGTGTGAAGGGATAACACATTAGGTTTTAATTTAAAAGTCAATGTTCTGAAAGTGGATTTAAATTTTAAATGTATTCCTTTCGTGTCCCGTTCATCAATATGCGTGACCCGTGATAGTCCTTTCTCCTTTATTTTCTGTCCTGTCACATTAACTTTCATCATCATACTCACATGTGCATAAAAGTTCATAAGTATCCTCGTATACCACAATAACGATCAATAGTTCTTTTACAGTGCCATACAGTGCCTAACTTTGTCATTATTATTACTATGGGTGCATGGAAAACGCTGTGGCAGTATTGAGTTTAGTTCAGTTACGATGCTTCTATGTTATGCAGTAAAGTCTTTTTTGCCCCTTTTTCTCACTTTATCGAAAGCTGAACTACAGAGAGATTCTCTACGATTAGTTTCACTCTAACTCGAGATGCCGCTTCAAACAGACGTATTGTATTGTGCTGATATGGTATTGTCTAACTTTGTCAGTGTCAACTCGACCATGAGTCAATTTAAAAATAAAATTTTTCATCATAATAACAATCATTTGTGAAAATTTAGAATACTCATCTCTTGTTTTTTGTCTCAATACTACATAATACTACATTTACTATATTATAGTAAATCTTTTTCAGTGTTTTTATGTCCAAAGTTTTTTGAACTGAATTTTTTTTATCACTATGACATTTATTCATATTTAAATACTATGAATTCATCGCGAATTAAACGCAATAATTATCATAATTTATTCTTTTTTGAAGATGATGGTATGTATTTGAGTATTTCATTAATTATTAAAAAGAATTATTAAAAAAATTATCATATTTATAATTTCTATAATAATATGAATGAAATAATAAATCTATAATATTTTAGTGATATTTTTGGTAAAAAAAATCGTTTTAATAAATGAAATAACTTTGTTTGATAAAAAATGTAATTTCAGAGTAAAAAATCACTATAAATGTCATAATATACAACAAATAGTATTTTGGAAACACTTTATTTAGTATTAGATTTATGAAAGTTAACCCATCCCATTTCTCCGTTGTGATGACCATTTATCAATTGATATTACACTTCCGAAATGATGTTACCGCTTCATAATGTTTGAACATACTTACTATTTGCACGGAATTGCCCTAAAGGAAAGTTGTTACAAATACACACTAGACTTAAATTGTAATCGTGCTATGCTCAGCAAAAGGCTTAAACTAATACAGTATGACTTTTTCTCAATGTTTTACTTTGTGGTATATATACACTTTAAGTGTGTATCACTATAATACAAAAGGCACTCCCATAGTTTCTATTTCTTATAATGTAATGCCTGTGGCTTCAAAATCGACAAATGCTATTGAAGATTCCGATGATATTTAATATCTATTTTTTGTATGTGTGAATTGCATTTATGAATATCAATTTAATAGTATAAAAGAATGATGTATATGTCGAGAGAGAGAGAGAGAGAGACAGAGAGAGAGAGAGAGAGAGAGAGAGAGAGAGAGAGAGAGAGAGAGAGAGAGA
>JAQIWM010000193.1:0-12168 GCA_034695285.1 Eniochthonius minutissimus | reverse complement strand
AAAAAATGGAAAATTTACAGTAAAAAGGAACCAAATCTATTGCCATTCGAATGTAAGATCAGAGTTAAGGGGTTTCATTGTATTGTGCTAATATATAAAAACGCGTTTCAAAAGCAAAACCCTCTCTCTCTATCGACTAATATTGTATTGCAATTTCAGTCACTTGTGAAGTAAAAATCAAAAAGAATACGTTTTTCCGAAGTTTTTGCTCTTTTCTTTTTTATTTTATTTTTTAAAAAGTGCGAGAAATATATATATATATATTCCAAAATCAAAAATTCTTTTTCCAAAAACTTATTCTTTTACTCTTAACTCTTTTAAAGAGTCCGGAACATTCTTCAAATACCATCGGAACCATTTAAACATAATGTATTTGAAATTAGATTCTACACCGTGTAGTACTATATTATTAGTACTAATTTTAGAAGAAAATATGTTATTATATATATATTATTAGTCAACTCTGTTACAATAACGAGAATTCATTAATATTTATGTTTATGTTTTATTTATATTTTTTTGTTGTTTATAACTTTAGAAGAAATTGAATTTGTTTTTTATTTTAAGAGTTTCCGGCACTTTTCGGTGTTAAAGTTTCTTAAAAGTTTGCAAAAGTCTCTCCTGTGAATTGTTAAGACCTTTTTGTTTGTGGTGTTTTCTATCACTATGTCTATGGTGTTCTGATACGTGCTGATATTTTAACATTGATTCTACTGATTTCTTAACCAATGGTGCGGTGATTCCTTATTCCAGAGAATGATTTTTGAGTCGAAAAACATTGCATTACATGAAATAGAATCACAAATTCACAATTTAGAGACGAATATTTGATCCTTTAATATATAATGTTATAATATAATAATATACAATAATAAACATGTGATTGCGTCTGTAGCATGTGTGTATGTGTTATTTACTATTCTCAAAAATTTAAACTTTAAATGGAATTCGACGGTATTAAAGCGCATTGATGCGTCACATTCTCTTTTTTTTTACTTCGAATGAGAAATTTTCGAATTATATTGTTGAGGGAGGGTATTGTTGGAGCATAAGTGAAGTCTCTGACCATAAATTCCTTAAGATTATTCTTATAATTACTTTTTAAGACGCTGAATTAGAGTTATATAATGGTATTTTTTTCAACACCATCATAACATTTAAAAGTCTATATCCTTAATTTTTAATAATATATTAATATAATATAATATTAAATATAATTTTTTGATTTTAAATATTTAAATATAATTCTAAATATGAGTAAAAAATAAATCGCACCTTTAATTATATGAAATTTTAATGAATAATATTATATAATTATTTATAATTTTATTTTATAATTATTCATAATTATTATTTAATTAAATAATTTTTATTATTGATATTTATCGACCGTAAAAAACTTAAAAGAGATTCAAAGTAATACTCTATGCTCAGCATGAGATTTTTGCATATTTTAATTTATTTCACAGCCCTGAGTTTGAAAAATTACTCTCATTCATGGTTTTCTATTGTGTATTACAATAACTCATATCCTAATACAGTATAAACCCATACCCTTATAAGTTATAACCATAAGTGAAAGTTTTACCTTAAAAATTGTATTTCGTTTCATTCACCGTAAAATTTTGAGTGAAAATTTGTGCATTAATAATAAAATATATTTTATATTATATTATATATTTTACTGTCAAACACTTTTAAGAAAAATGATAAAAATGAAAGTGAAAAGAGTGAAGAAAATTATATACGACATATACGCATACCATAAACTATATATATTACGGTAAAAAAATAAGTGAAATATTCGTGTATTATTATTATACGTGTACCCATTTTACCCCAAACTCCACAACAAAAACATGAAAAAATGCAAAAATTTCTTTTCCTTATTCCACTCGAGTTGCGCATTATAATCAACTTTAAGTGAAAATCACTGCATGGATGATAAGACTCTGACTATTGAGGTTCTTTTCACTTCTCCTGATGGTTGAACAGCATCCATGATGATGCTGCTGCCGAAGTGATGCTGAAGATGATGCTCCGTTCATGTTAATATTCTTCAGCATATCTTTCACTTTTACAGACTTTTCTCAGCTCTTAACTTTCTTCTTTTTGCTTCTCATGTCTCTCTCTCTCTCTCTCTCTCTCTCTCTCTCTCTCTCTCTCTCTCTCTCTCTCTTCAAAGTCTTCGTCATCGTCTCGCACTTGAAATTCATTTTCGTGCTCTGATGGCATAAAATTCTTCATTTGAAAAAAGTTTGTGCCATCGTCAGCATTAATATCACATACGCACATTGCATAACATCATATTGGGGTATACAATTGTATGGCCTGATCCTTTAGTGAAACATTTAAGAAGCGTCTCTTAAAAGAAGAAGTTTTAGAAGAAGCCACTTGATCATCATCAACTTCATGAATGAATATTTTTTAATATCAATAACACTTATGTGTGTATATGGCAAAAGTCAAATTAATGTCTCGACACTTTTTCAAACTCTTCACTCGTTGCGGATTCCGCAACTTTTTCAAATTCATTTTACCGAAAGAATGAAAGTGAATATCTGAAGAATCTGAAGATTTAAAAGGGTCTTCAGATGCTTATTTGAGAAAAGCACTTTTAGGGTTTGAGGCGATTTTTGCATAATTTGCCATAAGAAAAAGTATTGCATTTGCTTCTGTTGGTGAATAGAGTTAGAAAAAGTGTCATATTCGAGGATCCCCCAAAAAACTCAATAATTCACTTATATTATTGTATTAAATTTTCGGTCTCCGCTTTTATATTATCACTTTTGAATATTTTTTAGTGAAATAACCTGACTTTTGTCTATAATATAATTTTTTATTTAAAAAAGTTAAAGGGAAGCCATTGATGTGTACTAGTACAAAATAAAGGGTATTATTTTGTTATTTACGAGCGTAAAGTACTATAAAATATTAAGATACAATGCATTAGTTTATAGTTTATTAAAAAAAATAAAGCATACTCTTTTAAGTTTAAAGATAAAGAACATAAATTAAATGCTTTTATATAATGCAGAAACAGAATTAAAGCATTTGTAAATAGATTTTATTTGATAACTAAAAAATATAATAAAGTTGATGTTATATTGAATTAATGGTTCCTCCACCGATGAGATTATTCCCATTTTCCTCACTTCAGCATGATTTTGCTCTTCTTTCACTTTCATGTGCCATTCTCTTTGAGTATCTCTGATAACAGCGCGTAAATTAATGACAGTTGAACCCTATTTGTTTCCGAAGGGAATTTTTGGCATCACATGATCCTACTCTCTATTCACTAGTAGATGCTATGCATATATTGTAAGCTTCAATTTGGGATGTTATATTATACACTAAATTATTGTAATTTTACATCAGTGTCTTTTGCGTCTCTTTATATTCTTTAACTTTTTGTGTGATTTCAATTCCCAAATGATTATAATTATAATTTAAAAATTTAAGAGCATTCCTCTTTCGGTGATCATAAAGTTTTGATGCATATGAATTATATGCATTATAAAAGTATATTATTATGGCACTAATCTTTTTATAAAGTTTTATTAATTTATTTGTAAAAATGTAATTATTTATATTAATTTGTGTATACGAAAGTACGAAATGATTTACTGCCGCATCTGAATGACAAAAATGATACAGTTAATGGGAAATTGTGCAGTATGTTGACAGTGTTCGTCTCTTACGCATACTCCATCCTTAACTCTTTATTTTGTATCCCAAATGAATGATACAAAATGTTTTATGCTGTTCTATTATTTGATGGACTAACACCTTTTCTCGTGGTGATTCACTCCAATATTTGCACGGTTTTTTGATGCTGATACCGGTGCTCCTCTTATCGTATCCTCTCAAAGTTTGCCACTGTTTGTTTTGCTTTACTCCTCTCAATCTCCATCTTGATCCTCATCGCACCGCATTCTCTCATATGTCTCTCTCTTTCTCTCCTATTCTCACTTAGTAGTGCTTTGATTAGCCCTTCCACATCATGACATTCTCATCTCATTAATTAGCTCTTTAGATATTAGAGCCATGCCATTGCAGTACCGTTCACTCTTTTCTCTTTTCGGAGAAATGCACAGAGATGCTTTTGTCTCTCTTTTGTCTCATTCTGTGTGAAAGAAGCACCTTTAAGCTTTAGAGGATGGAGGAAAGAGCTGTTTGGTGATGGTGAATCAAAATGAGGGTATTGTACCGATACTAGATTAGAGTGGATGTATGAGAATTATCTTAACGAAAATAATTAGCAACTATTTTCTTTTGCATCAAAAGAAAAATACATGTAATTATAATTGATAGAAGTGTGTCACGGGATATACTGTATTTTTAATTAATTTTCTAAATTCATTTCAAGTTTATTTTATTTTCAATTTAAATATACGATTAAAGAATTATATAACTTCATTAGTTATGTATGTTTTAAATGCAACAATAGTATTTTCAATTAAAATATTGCACTCTGAAACAATCTTTCTCTTGAAGTTGTGTTTTACCTCAAATATTGGTCGGTCTTTAATGTGTCCAAAAGTACTTTGGTCCAAAACACTATACATCAGTATACTTTCATCCTCTAATACTCTTCTTAATACTAATACCTAATACAAAGTAATGCTCCAATGTGCTAAGACGCAGCTGCTCTTAATTCTTATCCCAATTGCATTATTATTTTCTCGTCTTAAAGTTGATGTCAAAGCTAAAAGAGGGATGATGGTGAGAGGAGAAGATGCAGGTGGAGGATGTGGATCAGAATGTTGCATCCCATCTCTTGTTAGAAGCTATAGTAATGTTATATATGTTCGTCGAAGAGAATTATTAGCGAAGAGAATTGAGGAGCATTAAGAAACAGTGAAAAAAAGTGACTCAAACTTTTACGTAGAGAATGTTAGAGGATGATGATGCGAATGCTAAAAAGGAAATTGTGTCATATTTGAGGATTGTGTCACAATATAATACATCCTTTTGCTTTATATATTTACGCGTACGATTATGTCTCTCATTTTTTTTTGAGTGTTGAGATGCCATTTAATTTTGGCATTTACTTTTATGCTAAAAATAAATATTACTCATAAATAACTTTTTGTGTATATGTGTGCGTGTTACTGCACGAGTAAATTACAAGTAAATCACTTTAACTTAAACCATGCGCTTAAATTATATGTCATTTTACCACATTAATAGTAAACAATTATCATTTAACAAATAAATTTGAGAAAAAACATCAATCACTACAGAATATTATTTATTTAACATATTTATTTTAAATAATTAGAAAATTTTAATTTATTATACAGAAATTAATTTAAAGTTTTTCACGATAAATAAAAACAAATCTAAACTTTTTTTAATAATCATCAATATTGAAATTTTTCAAATTTTTAAAAATAAATAATAATATTTTCTTAATATCTCAGTCAATTACTTTAGTATATTATATTAATATTACGTAAATATTTATAAAATAATTATAAATTTTTAGATAAATTTCTTTGAATTATTAATAAGAGCTTTAAAAATTTATTTATTACACAATTACTAAATTATGTATATTAAAAGCTGTATTAATTTAAGTAAATGCGCGCACTATGAAATAGTATTACACTCAATGCTGTCATTAATACACATTAACATAAACTGTAAATGAATTAAAAGGTTAATGACCGTGATTATCAATGCATGTGTGTCACGTGACCATTAACGTTATATTAAATACAAGAATTTGATATTATTTATTTAATTATTTAGAAAGTAATGTCAGTATATGTCAATTAATAATGTTTGCATTATTAAAATAAATAATTAATTGAAATAATGAATTAAAATGTATTTACTTTATAGATGGTGACGCGGACTAAGAAAGTGTTTGTCGGTGGTTTATCTGCGCCCACGACACTCGAAGATGTTAAGAATTACTTTCAACAGTTTGGAAGGGTGAGTCATTATAATTATTTATTTATTATAATCGCAGTTATAATTTAATAATAGTAATATTTGCGCAATTCCATTTGCATAATAAATTAACTTCATTTTTATAATCAATTTGAGAACTTAATTATTACAGTGTATGATTCTCCCGTGTCATGAATAATTATTTTGAAGTTTTTTTTATAAATTTTTTATTTATTTTTTATTTATTTTTTATTTATTTTTTAGTAATTATGTGCATTGCGAATTATTTAAAAATGCATTTATATATTAAATTCAATGAAATAGTCAATTCTTTGACATTTTAATTCAAATTTAACAAAATTTTAGTCAACTTTTTATTATTAATTTTTTAATTTCAAATATTAATCTTTAATAAGAAGACATTAATATAAATGATACTTTATTAAAATGTAATATTAAATTAAACTGTAATTATATTAAAGATTGTGACAAAACATGCGTAAATACATAAGAATTGAATAGAGTTAAAGTGAAACTTTACACGTCTTAGATGAAACCAATGAAAGTATATATTACATATATATATATGTAATATATACTCACTATATATATATATATGATTTGGAATGAGAGTGATTTCAGTGATACATGATGGTGATGCTATTCCATTGGAACTTCACACGGGCATAAATCAAGTGGAGCATTAAGCATAGCAAAACAAACTTTCGCTCCCCAAATACTAATACTAATACACTTCACTATCTATAGTGATAGTTGCATCATATATTGTATATGAGTGTATATACACTTTAGTATGTTGAAGAAGAAAAAGCATCTTATGTCTCTCCCTCTCTTTCTCTCCCATCATTTTCCTCTTTTTCTTCATCATTCTTCAGAAAAGTCGTATGTGAAAGTGAATGAGTCAATGAATGAGTCAAAAGGCATCGGGAATCATGTTTTTGCTCCAAAATAATTTATTGCTTTTTTCACATTTCGTATTTCTCTCATTCCTTTTGTTATGCATTATTCTTCATTTTTAGTGTTGGTATTGATATATATATTGTTAGTATTGATATGATTTGATTTCAATTGAAATTATTGCTGACATCGGTGTTACTTATTTCTCAACATGTGAAGAGATGGTTGAAGATGATTGTTGATGATAGTTGATGAGTGTCCCTTAAGGTTTTTTTACACTTTATCATGTAACTCCTGTAACTTAATTTTCGAAGATTATTATGTCACTGTAACACTGGAGTCTGTCCTCTGACGGACGGATGTACGCGTTAGGGCTGAGTTAATGTTTATTTTTTATCGTTTTTTTCATATACTAAAACTAGTGTAAAACTAGTGTATGTCTTCTAAAAGTTGATGCGCAATTTGGGTTTGTATTTTTAAGGGATATTTTTTTTTTATTCTTTTGACCATTTTGATAGTTTTAGGCAATAATAGAGTAACAGAGACACATACACACTATACAACTAGTAACTGACTGTAGCATTAACATTAACCATTGGTCCCGAGGATTTATTACCTAAAACTGCCGTCTGCAGTGAGCAATTTTTTATTTTATTGCACACAATTTCTCTTATTTCTTCCTTTTTCTCTATTCTCATCCATTGGTGTCGGAAACATTAAATCAGCTTTGAGATGAGAGTGATTTTTCGAGCGTTTTATGCATAGAACCATATGTAAGATACACGCTGAATGTGTCATCATTTTAAAAACTATTTAGGGGCATACTTCTCAATGGGGGTATTGAATTATCAATTTTCAGAGTGTCACAGAAATTAGCTTTTCATTTTTAAGGAATTCTTTTAATATATTCAATTGTGGTTTTCAGTTTAATATATGCATTGCATATATATTGCTTTACTTTAAAGAAATATTTTATTATTTAATATTTCAAACATAATAATACTGTAATATTTTTCAATAGTTTTTCATGATTAATAATTCTTCATTCTTTTAGTAATAAGTATAATTTATTTTATTTTTTTGAAATATTTCTCATATTTTTATGAACGCAAAAGACACATATTTTTTAATATTTTATATAACTTTTTTGCATTAAATGATATGTCTGAAATGATATTATTATTATTATTATAAATGTCAACTTTTTTTACAAAAAAATCTCTTTATAATTATTTTGACTTTCATATGATGATCGCGTATTACATGTATTATATTCATATTCTTGTGGCATATTCATATACATGTATATATAATATATATATATATATATATTTATATTTTAATGCTAAACACTGCCAAATTCGTGTGTAATGCCAATATCCTTCTCACAGCGAAAGTCGTTTTTTCAGCGCAATAAAAATTATATAATAATGTATATAATTTTATTGTGAATATGATGAGCACTTTTTTTTGTGGATTCACATAATGCATGTTTCATATGTGTATATAATGAATGTGTATATGATTTTAGGTCTCTCCTGATACATGAATTATTGATTTGTAAATGGTCTTCGAAAAAAGGTCAGCATTTTGATGATGCAATGGATATTTATATGATAAAAAAATAGAGGACATTTATTTTTATAGTTTAAGTGAAAAAACAGAATATTTTAATAATACATAAATAATTAATTAAAATTAAAATTAAATTATTGGTGTAAAGACAGTTAATTTATTACATTTTATTATATTTTTATTAAAATTAAAATCATAAAAATCTTTACATATGTTTATATGTAAATTGAAAATTGAATTGTGATTTAATAAAAATATTGAAACAATTTTTTATACATTTTTCATACGTGCACTATAATCAGTTAAATATGTTTCGATCTGTTAACTATTGTTGTGTCTAAAAAATCATTATATTTTAGCTCAGAACTTTCTTTTTAACAGTTACATACACACTATTACAGTGTATACTCAAAACATTTTTCTGTTTCTCTTAAACTATAAAAAAAAGTAGAATTTTCCTCTTAAAAAATACTATTTACTGCTAAAGTGTGTTTTGAGAGATGTGTTTTTATTATTGTGTTTCGTTTGTATGATGATCATTATTATTGATTTTTAAGATGATTTTTTACTATTCTTTCAGACCCTAGTAAGTCATTGCTGTATAGTGATGTTCAAAAGTCTGAAAAAGTGGTTAGACTCTAGATTAGATGTCTAAACATCTTTTAGACTTTAGATTTGTCTAAAAAATAATTAAAATAAAATGTTATGATATCTCTTTTAATATATCGTTTATAAAATAAATATCATATTATTGTTGCTTTAATTATGTTTAAGTTTTTCCCTCTTTTTTGATATTAAATTAATTATAATTAATAATATTTTGCAATTTGTTTTATTTTTCTTTATAAATATCTAAGAATAATCATTACATAGGTACAAAAGTCTAAAATCTTTATTAAGCTATACTATAGCTATAATAGACTCGAAAAATCCTTATAAATAGAATTAGACTTTGGATTACAGAAAATTTCTTAGGCGATTAAATGCTAAAGTCTAGACATAAATATTCGCATATATGCAATACTATTGAATTTAAGAGTTCAATCAGTTTCACATGATAATAATGATAATTATATATTTCATAAGTTATAATTCATAACATTCCATATTCGTATTTTGTACTGTAACGTGCCGTTGAAAATCGTCCTGAGGTTTAATGAGATAAATAATTAAAAAATCACGTCTCTGCCATAAATAACTGCTCACTATGGAATGAAGAGAGAGAGAGAGAGAGAGAGAGAGAGAGAGAGAGAGAGAGAGAGAGAGTCATGAGAATGTCAGAAATTTTGTTCAGGAAAAGGGAACATTCAAATATAATAATGTAAAGTGATGTCCAAAATTAAGTGCCACAATATTAAACTATACATATTATACTATACATGTGTTATGATTATGCAATAGTTTTTGCGAATGGGAAATGAACAGAAATTTATATATATTCGTATATATATTAGTATATACACATACATAAACGTGAATTTGTTTTGTATGTGCTGAAAGACTAAATTAGTAAATAATTTATATGCATTTTTGTTTATTTTGATGTGTTCCGCATATTTCATTCTCTCTCAATTGACAGTATTGTTCCGGTAATAAATTGCAATTGTATTGTTGCAATTGTATTGTTTTCTCACTTTAGCTTAACGCAGTGACTTATTGTTATTAAAGGGTATTTTTGGATTAATTTTCAGTTTTCAGAGTTTATTTTTGTTAACATCTTTCTAAAGGTATATTATATTACACAATCAGTGATTTCCCACAATGTTTAGTATGTGTGTATAGTAATTCATTAACTTCCAATGTCATGCTGTTTAAGAGGGGCAATAAAAGTGTCATTATTTTAGCAAATGGCCAAAAAACCCCTCTATGCTATTGCTAACTATATCCAACAATAGTATATTATGCCATACTACAAGTTGAGAGTATTGTAAAAAGTTTTCTTGAAGGCTCCTGATGGTAGTGGCATCAGCAGCCATATTGTGGATAATACACTATAAGCAGTAAAGTTAATGTTATTGCACTTTAATTGCCATATATATATCAGTATTATATTGGAGCTGATTTTGTGACTGAATCACGCTGACATTATAAGTTTCACTATTGTCAGTGCTAAAAGTATGGCTCCAAAAACTTGGTTCTGTTGCAATGTAATATCACTCTTTCTCAATGGTTTCTGTTCCGTAATCGATCGATCCATTCCCATTGTTAATGCCTTTTCCTTCACTCTACTCTATGGTACTAGTACTACAGTTCTGGTACATTACTGTTGAGAGAATATACCAAAACCTGGTAATGTGCCCCATTATATAAAGTATTTTTGTTTTGGTTCTATTTATTATTATCGACACAAAAATCTATAATTTATTTTATTTCGCCTCTTCATAGTACATAGTGTTGTTATTCTTAAGAAAAAATTTACTTTTATTTTTATGTAATATTTTATTAAGTTATTTGTCAGCACTTTACTTAATTAACTTTTAACATTTATTATTATTTATTATTATTGAATTTGGAAATTTAAGATTTAAAATCATATTCCATTTGTACGTGTAATTCAATAATTCATCATTCTTCAAAATTGAAATTCGATTCATCATATGTTTTGGCATTTGACCATTGGAGTGTTTACTGCTGATTTATAATAATAATAATAATAATAATAATAAAAATAATAATAATAATAATAATTTTTTACTTTTTTATCTGACAATTGATGTGTTTTTGTTGTCGTGGAAACACTTTCTTTTGAATCAGTTTAAGTATCGTATCCCTATCGTAAGATTCTTGTTATTGGCTCTAAGAAATTACGATATATACCAATATACTGCCATAAAACACACTATAATTTAGTTTGTTATAAAAAGCGATACCAAAAAATGCCACAAATAATTCCACGCACTAAATACTTGTGCCAATGTAGTGTATTACAATGTAGTGTATAAAGTTACAGATATTTGGGATTGTTCGTCCATTGTCCGTCAGTGTATATAACCAGAAACACATATAATAAGACATAGAACTAGACATTGGCATTATTACCAATCTTATTAATACCAAAAGAATCTCTCTCTTTCACACACAGATACACATACAATGTGATAGAGTATTAACTGTGTCCAAAAGTATTATCAAAGTTATTGAGAAATAGAGACACATGAAACACCTGCCACTAGTGTTTGCATCGTATTTTGGGGTAAAAATTTAATTTATTTTTCGGTTACCGATTTTGTGCATTCATTTCTAACATCATTATTCTAAAAATTGCTCACTGATGATGATGGGCCTTGAACTGTACTATTACTAGTATTACTATGTATATGAGTATAAGTGTGGCACTAATTGTCCTGTTGGGTTCTCATTAGAATTACATTACCATCATTTTCATTGATTTGCATACGCTCATATCACGTTTAGGGTTAAATTCAAATTAGGGTTTTGTTATTATTTTTCAATTTTAATTATAATTATTACTTTTAATCATCATACTCTATTAATTGACCATTGTTTGTTAATGCATTAAAAATGGCAATGAATTAATCAATTAATTAATTATGTTTAATATTATATACATAAAGATGTAAATAAAAAAAAATATATTCGAAAAATTTTAAAACCCTAATTAAATTGCTGACATTAGCTTAGGTAATGGCATTCGTTGTCATGTCATTTACATATGCGCCCAAAACATGGGCATATATTATTATTATTAAATATGATATTAAAAATATGATATGTACACATTGATGCAATGCACTGATTGCACTCTCATCACTA
>JAQIWM010000192.1:0-12173 GCA_034695285.1 Eniochthonius minutissimus | reverse complement strand
TAATACATCATATCATATCATATAATTGTTCAAAAATATATACTTTCGAAATGGAATCCCTTTAATTTGACCGCAATCAAATAAACAATGGTTTGATATATCGTATTGGAAAGTAAAAAATATTTTTCAAATAATATTCTCTAATGTGTCACTGTATGTTATTGTTGTATGTATTGTTTATTTTGTTTAATTTGCATAATATAAAAAGATAATTATTTAACTTCTCTTAAATGAAATATATTTATGCATATGATATAAGAGAAAAATGACATCCAATTATGGACACAATTTATTTGAAGAAAATTTATTATCATTATTAACCCAAATGTGTGATGTGACTTTAAATTTATCTTAAGGATTATGCGTAATCAAATAAATGGAACGCCAAAATTTAAAATAGATCTTCATGATGGTCATTTACACCATCAACAATAGCGAAAGATATTGTCACAGACATAATATAACGATGATCCAGATTTTAGAAGAGGTTAAACCATATTTATTCTAATAATAGTATAAAATTGTTGCGTTATTATTCAAATTAAAACCGCGAACCCCTAATTAATTTTATCTGTGTTTATAAATCTAATTGTAACTGTATTAAAGTGTCTCTATAAATCTAATTGTAACTGTATTAAAGTGTCGTTGAAATTACCTTCAAATAAATAGCCCTTATTAAATATCTAATAAAAAAGATCACGCGATCCACAACGGAATTAACCCTAATTGATATGAGTAAAATTAAATAAATCCCTGGAGATAGTATTAACTTAATGTTATACGCTTCTTAGCGATGGGACCTCAGGAGTCGGACTTTTGACTCTGAAATTAGCACCGAAAGTCTTTAATGAAAGATGAGGAAGAGGAAGATGTGAGCCCGTGATGAAGTTCTTATACCCACGATAGTTAAATGCTGATGATAGTAATCACTTACTCTGTTTCTAATGCTTTACTTTAAGTATGCGAAAAATGGCATCATAATAAATGCTAATCACTGAAAACATTAGTTGAAAGTCACGCTTTCGATCTTATAACCGCGTCCCTAGTAATGGATTCCTAAGCTTGTTACTGTATTTTTAATTGTTATGTTATATTAAAATGGCACTTTATTTTTTGGTGACCTTCACCCTCGAGAAGTTAACTTTCGAATACTCAAATCTCAAGTCCCTATTCTCTTCTGATTTTGGACATGCAAAGATGTAATAGGGATGAGAATGGCTGAAGGACAAGTTTTAGTGTTCTTTAAAAACTTCTTCAGATACGCGTCACTGACGCTCTGGAATTTTTAATGTAATGGTGATAGCGCCGCATAAGAATACATAGATACAGAATTAGTACGCTCGAATCGTAAAAATAAGTCCGGGTGCAGTTACTACTGTACTCTACTGTACTCTTACTCTTGAACATTCATTCAGTTTTTATTCATTTGTGCCTTAAATTCAATGTTGCGTGTCATTCCCATGAATGACATGGTATAGTATACATTGTACTGCATACATTGTATTGCATACTCATGTATGAAAGATTCATTTGGAAAAAAATATATTTGAAAAAATTGAAGGGTGTGCTCTTCACCTGAATGTGTTCCTCCCAAACAATCAAACGCATCATCATCATCAAAAAACACTGTTCTGCTCTTATTATTTGCCGCACTCAAATATACCATCTTTGAATATACCATCTCTGAATATCATTGTGTTATTGTATGTTCCTTTATCGTGAAATCAAAATTTACTTCAAATGGCAACCGAAGTAAAGTATTTGCGTAAAGGGATAACTTTGAATTATTATTTTTGATTAAAGGGAGGGTCACGTATATGCATATACCGCATATCGAAATATGCAAATCTAAAGATAACATTACGTAATCGGAAATATATTTTTTCAAAGATACTTTCACAATACTTTCTTTTATTTTATTCTTTGCATGATTTACATATCTAAATATATGGTTATTTCACGGTGAAGGGAGCACTATGAACACGGCAAAAGTCACAATACACGCCCCGATATTAGTCCTTCACAAGAGCCACAAAATGCTCTCTCTCTCTTAAGAATGTTCCCTTTTCCCATCTCTTTCCCATCAGTGCGTGAATAGTCAATGGTGTATTTATTCTTAGGCAGCTCCTCTCTATCTCTAGTACTAGTTTCTTGAGTGTTAAGAATGGTGCTCATATAACCAATGGTAGTATCAAATGCTAGGAGATGAAGTATCGTTGGTCTTTCTGTATGAGTGTTTCATCTGTTCCCAATCGTGAGAACCTTAACCGATCACTGATTCGGGAGCTCATCAGTGTCACCATCCAATTTATCTTTTGCAATATGTTTTTTCAACGCTTTTGGGGAGAGTTTTTCTCTTATCAGTCATTGGAAAATAATGCAAAATTAACTGCCACACCTTTACTATTTTATATATGCAATTATTGCTTTAAGTCACTGTGTGTTTCTTAATCATAGTAATTGTTGCAATATCCTGTGCCACTAATATTGGCATACAAAGATTAAAAATTACTGATAAAATATTCAATTAATGCCTTAATAACTTTAGCATTCGTTTATTTAATAACAACATTAGTATTTCCTTTCATGCGTGATATATAAATCTATATATAAATATCTATAATATATATAAATACCAAAATGTCAACAGAAAAATGCCTTTACAGTTTCTAATCATTGGAAAGTACTAAATCACCATTAGAACTCTCTCCTCTAATTACTATCGCTATGGAATGCAGAGATTACATTATCAAAAGTGTATATTGATTTATATATAAGAGGAAAAGAGTCCATTACACAGTGAAATAATTAAGTACAATAAAGTACATGATCCCGATTCAACAAACACCTGAAGCATTTTTTGGGAGCACATCCCGTAATTAGAGAGTTATGTTAATTGGCGATTGCATAAGAGATGTACACTCTAATAATGCAATTGCGATTGAGAGTGTGCAGAGTTACTATACACTTTTTACAGGTTATGTCACGCATGTGTCCATTCGGTGGTTATCCTCAACATGATAATAGTGATGCGGACGGAAATTCTAAATTACATGCCGCTTCGGATAATGACACTCATATTAACTGAATCCAGTATAACAATAATAATAACAAATACCTTCACAATAAAAACCTTGCAAAGGCTGTTCCTATTTTCATGTAATTAAAGTATATATAAATGCATAGATATTGTCAAAAGATTATTGTCCCCTCTTAAGAATAGACCATCAGAACAATAATAGTATACTAGTATAATTTATTTAAATGTCAATGGGGTTATAACATAAACAATAAAATTAGTGTGCCCCAATTATAAATTACTTAATAACAACAATTACTTGGTATAGTATTATTACAGACAAAGGATGACACATGTATGTATCTAAGGAAATTATGCGAAATTGTATTTTGTAAACACATTTATTTACAATAAAATATAAAAGAACTGAATCAAGGATATAACATCATTTACGGGTAATAACATTTTAAATGTAATTATGAAGCGAATAAACATATAATAATGTGGTTTAATACAAATTTTTGTTTACGTTATAGTGGCATAAGTTATCTCTTTCCTTTCATTAAACGCAATATAAATTTATTGGTCCGAACTCCGGAGTCCGGACAACAGTGATAATACTGATACATGTATAGTGTTTCATTTACACGACATTAACTTATATAAAATTGCATAATAATAACTATCACTAGTACATAGTACTATGTACTAGTGGCACTTTGGACAGCCCAAAGCGAAGGAAACAGGACGATAATAAATGAAAGGAAATTCGAATTTGCTCCATCACTGCATCAATTGTGAGGCCCTCGGGACACTCAACATCCCAATATATACTTCATTTTTATTACTTTTTAAACCTGAATATTTCATTTTATATAAGACACAGACATTTATATAAATGACCGAAGGCGTATACTGAAGGATAAAATGAACTATTTTTATAATGTTATGCATCAATGAACAGAATTAATGAGGATAAAGTAAAAGTAAAATTATTGAAAATTAATACAAAAGAGAGACACATATAATAATCATATATAACTATATATATAACATATATAACTTAAGCATTAAATTAATATTTTATTCATTTAAAATTAATATTTTACTATTGAATAGCGCTGTGTGTGAGCGTCAGTTTTTCATTATTCAAAAGTTTTTGTCATTTAAATGAATATGCTTTTATCGACTCTTTTAATAGCAAATCTCTTGATTCAAGAGTCTTGAAATCAACAAAAGAATTAAGACCTCACATCATGATGGTAATAGCAATGGTCATATTGTGATACTAAATTGTAATTTATCATTGTGTAGTAAGTGATCATGACAGTGAATAAAATATCTATTGTTGCAATATATCTATATGTATAAATGTTTCTAAATTTATGTATATAAAGCAACAAATACAGTTAATAGATTCGCTGAAAGGAAAATAAATAACAATAAATTCAATTATTGGAGTTTGATTTGTGGTACTATTTAGGGTAAGGCACAGGTATGGCAAAATGCTATTTATATATTTTCATTATACAGACACAGGAAAAATGATTCATATTATTCATGCACAATCATGCGGTAGAAAATACTGTATATTTTACTGCATATTTTACTGCATATTTACTGCATATTTCAAGGATTAGTTTACTAAAAGTTATAAATGTTATGTAATAAATAAACGACATGAAAATTCAATTTATGCCCACGCTCTCAATTAACTGTTTTTCATTAATTAAAATCATATGATTATATATGATTATACGATTATTGGGAAAGGAAAACATTTGAATTAATAACATTGACAGAGATATTTTTTTGTATTTATAATTTATTTAATTTATTATTGTTGATTGTTGATCGTTCTAATTTTTTTAGTGTTATTTATGTATACATACGGATAAAATAAAATTAAAGGATACCGCATGTTTAAACCCGTGTTTTTCTTTACTTATTGATTTAGGCTGAGATTTTTATCACTCCAACGCCCACTGATCCTCACTAGTATCTGTGATGCAAGAGGAATGCCGAAAATTTTGGGCGCACCGCATTCTCTTGAGCCTATTTTGATGATGATGCCTCTACTTTCTAATTTAAAACTTTCTTAAGAGCGCGATTTCAAACGTAGTACTAGTATTAGTACTAGTATTAGTACTAGTATTTGCATTTGCATTGAAGTCCAGAGGTAGGAAGGTATGAGGGCGCATTTAAGTAAATATACACAGTGATTGCGAAAAAGATTTTCCTCATTTAGAGGATAGATAATAAGTGATGGGCACAGCACACCACACAATTTACTATTACATTGCTCGTATCATGGGATAACGGCCAAATATGGCAATGATATATCAGCATTCAGCAAATATTAAGTATATCTAATTGTGTATTTACATTCGTTTAGTTATCTCTTTCTGTAAATAAGAATCTGTTGAAAATGCAAAAGTACACAGTGAAAAGCGCGAAAGTTGCAAAAGATGCAAATGCTTCGTATGTATCAAAATTTTAAAATTCAAATGATTTAAAAGTCAAAGTCGAATCTGCTAGTTAGAATTTACGAGTACAGCATGTGTAAGCATACTAAAGTCAGCATTTTCATTTTAATGTGCGAATTATACGCAAAACTAACCTTTTGTACTCCAATGTCCTGTATGGATGTTGAACTGGAAGATCTACTAGAAGTATCAGCATCGACTCCACCACTGCCATTGCTGCTGCTGAAACTGATTGAGCTGTTGATGCTGATAGTGTCCGCGCGCGCAGGTAATGTTTTATTTCGAAGTAAACTTCCACTGGAGACGTGTTTCAGCATTTTTTAAAAAAAGTTTCTAAATCAACCGTAAAGTAAAGAAAGGCACAAACACTTGAGACGAGGGTGTGAGTGTTATAATATGTAGTATGTAATAGCCCCAAACAAAACTCACACTAACACTTGTTGCTGCTCTTTACCGGAATTTATCTTACGTATGAGTTGTGTATAAATCGTGATTTGATGATAAACCGCAAAAGTACGATAAAGCACATGATAAAAAATTACTTTGCTTATTATTATTATGATATTATATGAGTTTATTCACTTGACTCTTGTGACAACCTGAATTTCACTTTCCGCGTGTCCGCAATAACTTGCAAATTATGAGGAACAAAATATTTTAGAGGTCCAAATGATCACACGACACTACGGTGACGAAAAATATGTGATTATTAATTTACATTTATATTACAAATGATAATTTATTATTGAGAACGCGATAATATTTATAAACATACTAAACAGCTATGAAACTATGAAACTAACTATGAAACTGACTATGAAACTGACTTTACGAACGAAATGAACTTACCTTAGAGCTTAACTCTGCTTAATTTGTAAATCAATTAACTCCGTGTTTATGAGAGAACTCTCAGCAGTAAACTGAAATGTATTCACTGAAGTGAGTTAACTTTATACTCACACATTAAAACTTTGCTTTAAAGTACTAACTAGTATAGTAGTATCAGCGCCGAAGTGCAGCACTGCAGCACTGCGTTCAGGGACTGGAAATTTGCAGATAGTGAGAGATGATGTGAGGAAATATCCGCCCGAACGTCACTCGTGTATGAAGTGGTGTGGTACTTTGGTATTGGTGGACACGTATATGTACGAAACACCCCAAGTTCCGGTGGGAAATCATCCGAATCACTGCAAACAGTGGGGAGAGGTGAATGAAGAAAACTTTCTTTTGCTTTTTGGGACCTTTAAAAACCTTGAAATCTACCACATGGCGATTCAACTAAAGTTAACTCAACTATACACAACAATGCAATACATAACAAACAATAAGAAAGATGTTCCTCAACGTTTTGTTTTCTTATTTCGAATCTTTCATATGCTTTGTTACACCTTCTATAGTAACATCATATACAACATCATATAACTGTTAAAATTAAGGAAATGAGCGCATCACTTGTGCCAGGATTAAGTCTTATATTATACCAGTATCATACACAATAAAAGAATATTCCCGTTATTCTATCAATGGATGATGTGCTCCAATTATATCATATTATTACAACCTTTTGATCTGAGGTCACAATTATGCTTTGATTATGCAAATGCAGTGTAATGTTAACTTTAAAATAAAAGAATACTATACACTCATTGTACGAAAAATATGCTCTGAAAATCATTTTATCACTATCATAGCATCACTAATTAACTCGTAATTCAGCTCAGTTATGTTATACAATTATTTTATATTATTAATCTTTTAACCCTAATGATACATCTGATACCACAATATTATCTGAATATAATTCCCCCTCAAAAATTGGAATAATTTAATTCAAAATGCATTTTTTTTAATATTCAGTTTACACCTCAATTTGCAATTGCATATTATTGCATATTATTCCTGTAATATTTAGGGCTTTACAATTCCTGTTTTATATATTTTTCATTCGAATTAATAATTCAAATCTAATACGATATTTCTATTGAAAACACTTTATTAATAGTAAAATTAAAGTTTAATAATAACTTTCTATTTTCAATACAGCATAATACAAATTTTATATTACAAAAGCGTACTACAGACATGTGTTTCATACAATCTAATATCGTTTCTAGTTACACATTTTCTAAAAAAAGCATATAAAAATAAATTGAGAATTAAAATAAAAGCCTTTTCATACATTATCTGATATAACTTTGTTTGAGAGAACGTAAATTAAAATAAAATGTAAATTAAAATGGATTAAGCTAAAAATGGAACTGATATGTAAAACCATAACATAATACTGATATAAAATGTGTATTTCCAATCGTGACCGTAATCATTCAGTGTAAGGTTTTGATCATATGTCTACAGAAACAGCTGTTTCCTCACAGAGTTCTCACATTTGATTCTCCGGAAGAATGATTGAATGGACAGGAAACTTACGACCAAAAAAAATTCAAGCACTGTACACTAGTATTGGTACGGGGATCAGAATGACCTAAAATGGGATGAGTATGGGAGAGGGGCATATCGTAAGAAACACATGGCCAAATGTGGGGTCTCATTCTTAAAGTTATTCCTCTCCTTTAAAGATATTCCTCTCCTCTGCGACTTAAAGAATATAAATTTACAAAATATAAAAACTTTCTGCAGACGTATGGTGTTAGTGCTAAAAGTTAAATAAAGTTTTACTGTTAAAAGCATTATTAATGTTTATCATATGCATGGCAATAAATGCAATATATTACTTTAAATGCAATAAATTGCTTTTAAGAAATTCAATTGAGAGTTAAATTTAGCACATGCATTCAGATATAACCCTTTTGCTACTATTTGCAGAGTTCAAAATTTGTACAGAGTTTGTACAGAGTTTAATCCTAAATTCTCAGAATAATGTAATGACATTTTAAAAGGTGAAAACCGATGCATTGTAAAAGAGTATTTACACAAAAACCTTTTTCGATTTATGGGATAAAAATCACATTTTCACCATTGACAGTGCAAAAACAGGACCCATTATCTTTCACCATGACTTTCACTTAAAAGCTAAATCCTCTCCTGTATTTGTCAAACTTTGGCATTAGTGACAAGCATTTTCTGACCATTCCCTTCCATTTGTTATGTTCATATGCTGCACACGTGTGGCACGCGTCTTTCATACATTTCTCAGAATTTCATGTTAACATCAGTGACCCATGCATGTGCTAAGCACAAATTAGAGCTGAAAACGACGAAAACGACGAAAGTTATCGGTAAAGGAAATCCTTTACAGTGTTACATACAGTGTCACATACACAGTCAATATTCGACTGCGGATAATTTTGAGAAATGCACTCTAAAAATGAACACAAATAAAAGAATTAAAAGAATTTCACATAATCTTATATTGATTCACGTGTGAACCCCCAAAAAAATGATAAAAGATGCATTGATGAGGAAAGATTTTTGTGCGATACATGAATGGTGAAATCATATGACAATGATGTACCGTATTTCAATTCAATTCTTAATCATTGTTTCGTACACGGAACTAAAATGGCACTGTAATATACCGAACGGAAATCAAATCACTTAAATAACTTCAGTGGGAAAAAGTTCACTGTTCATTAAATGTGAACTTTCATTTGTTTTTCTAAATATTATTTTCTCATTGTGGCATATGTCTATGTGCGCAAAAATTGATTAATGGGAAATTATTGAACATTATGTAATATGATTGCATAACTATTTTCAAGTTCTTAATAAACAAAAAGAACATTTTAAATAAAATGAAAAAATGCCAAAAAAGTCCGCTAAACTTTTGTTATTGATCTTTAACCGTATATCCGCATCAAAATAGGATTATGCTCCTAATAAACATAACTAGTAAAACAAATGGGATGGTTCATTAGTGATAAAAATCAGCACACCATGGTTTGGAGATTGAATTTTAATGAACAGAATTTAATTTTAATTCAATAGCAATTAATCAAATTTTATAAAATTAAAACATATGAAACAAATAATATTTTGTTTATGATACTAAATAGTACTTTATAGTACTTTATAGTACTTAATTTAAAAAAAAAAAGTATCATGGGGTGTTCAGCCTTTAAATGCCCAAAAGACCTCGAATTTAAAATTCTTAAATTATTCCCAATTTTAGAAAAATAAAATAAAAATTGCAAATGATAAAACTCAAGAATTTCCGGTTATACATAAACCGCACTTTCCATAATTATCATTTATAAATTCAAACATTTTAAATGTCACGATATTAAAATGTCTTATTACTATGAAATTATTTTTATGTATTAGTTTATTACCGGTTTTACAAATCCTTATATTATATTTTAATTACAATATTTTTTATTTATTAATGTTTATAGAAACAACTTTCATTAACATTATAATGATTATTTAAAGAATAATTAAATGGACAAAAAATAAAATATTATTCAACCACAAAATGCAATAATCATTTTTTAGTTTCATTTTATTGTATAAAATGGAAATTAAATTAAATTAACTTAAATTATATTATATTAAATGTATTAATTAACGTGAGAGTTGACGTATTTATAGAATTGGGTGCGACTAACAAAATGATAAACTACATATTAACTACAGACATGTATTAACTGCGTATTAAAACATACATTAATATTTTCAAATTATTAATCCCACATCATTATTATTATAGTTATGATTATAGTTATTCTATAAAAAATGTCTTTTCAAAAAGAATGTTAATAAAATCTGTAATTTAATTAATTCAATAATGATAATAATAATAATAATAATAATCAAATTAATTATTAATTGCGTCTTTGAAATTATGCGATACAATCGCTACTTTTTAGATATGCGTTTATATCTAAAAACCATTAAATCTTTTTATAATCTGAAAAAAATAATTACATACATTTGCATGAAAGAATTTTAATATAACAAACTGCAGATACATACTTTCTAAATGGGTGATGATGGGTGATAACTAAACTAAGGACTTTGTCAAACTGAAGCTATCAAAAATGTATTAACATTTCTTATGTACAGTCTAAGACAAAAACCCATGTTATCAGTAAAGATTAAAACTAACTTTAAATTAAACTAACTTTTTATCTACAAAAATATAAAAATTCATAATGTTATCATTCATCAATTCTTATTTTTTGTCATCATTTTATTTTATAATAATATAATTAATAATATAGTTAATAATAAATTAATAATAAATACTATTTAATAATAAATTGGGATAAAAATAATATTCTATAACTATCATTAACTCCTATTATTTTCTATACAAAACATTACTCTGAATTAATTGCAAATAATCCCGGATTATCTATATCCTGCACAGAGAAAAAACAAAATACTATTTTGTTAATTTTATATTATCTCATATCTATTATTCCAATGCACACTGAAAAACATGTGCAACTCATGCGTCATTACTTGTTTTTCATACAGTGTATGTGTATGCATACATGTATCAGAATATATGATGTATCAAAATTCATATTAACTATTTATTCATTAGTTTGTGCATGATATTTTAAAAAATGAAAAGTTCAAACATTAACACTTTATCAAAAAATATATCTTTTTATCAATTTTAATAAAATTATGTTTTAATAATATTATTAGAAATATTTTTGCAGATAAAAAACTAAAGTTTATTTTATTTTATCTTTACTCAGAGCATGGGATTTTGTCTTAATCTGTATATCAAATTATTTATAAAACTCATTTATGTTTATATGGATAATCTTATTGAAGAAATGATTAAAACTGTCTATTGAGTCATTTACCCCATTGGTCACGTCATTAATACACTCAACTGCCTTTATAGTGAACATGCCGGTAGAATGTTCACTATAAAGGGACATTGTGTCAAAAGCATTAAATATGAAATAAACATGACTTTTAATTTTTAACATGAACAAAAATTAGTCATTTTAACTTATCAATGATAAGTTATCATTAATTACTCTTAAGTAATCTTTAAATTATTGACAATAATTGCAAAATAATTCATATTAATTAAAATAATTAATAAAAATAATAAATGCATTTTTCTTAATTGCTTAAAACCTTTAAATTGATTATTTATTTATTTATTCATTCATATATATATATTTTATATATATCTATATTTTATTTATTCATTTTCGCAGTAAAACTGATGTTGATGAGTATCACTATTACCAATTAAAGAAAAGTATTTTTGCAAATTATTCATAAAATTTAAATGCAATTAATCATGAAATTTCACTGTTAATTTATTATAATATCACATTTAATTTTACATTTTAATGCCATTTTATAATAATGTAAACACATTAAACACATATTTATATGAAAATACATTAAAAAATATTACACTTAAAAAGTAAAAATTCACTATAAAGGAGTGCATTTTGCACTCAGTTCTATTAAATAGCTGCAGAATTGTGTTCACTATAACGGAATGTTCGCACTAATGGATGTTCACTCTAAAGGCATTTCAGAGTAAATACTTTTATTTAACCCTTAGACTCCTAAGGTATTGACAAATGTTCATATTGGTTGCATTTTCATCATTTTTTATTTAACCATTAAATACATTTTAATGAAACTTTCTTAATTTTAACCCACATATATGCAAAGTATATTATGATACTTATTCATTACATTCATCGCATATTTTTAAAGTAAAA
>JAQIWM010000191.1:0-12181 GCA_034695285.1 Eniochthonius minutissimus | reverse complement strand
ATTATATTATATATATCATGTGTATGTGTATTTAAAAAAAACAGAAATGAAAAGTATGTTTAGTATTTTGGGTATGAGTGTTATGCAAGTGAATTATGCGAGTGAATTATACTAGTGAATTATACTAGTGAATTATTGAGCAATTATTATTGGGCGATAATAGTTATTAAAAAAAGTTACTGCCTTTTGCCAATTGAAGGCATTTGTTATGAATTTTTTTGTAAAACCAAAAAAGGGACTTTTTGGCGCTCCACACACATATTTAACACAAATATCGGACACAAAACACCATATTCAAATATATTTCATACAATGATGTTGAAATAGTGATGATTCACACATAATCTCATCCTTCGCATATGCCTTAAAATGCCCATACCCATGCCCCGCATCACTTTTCTAAATGGTACAGTGTAATAAAATTAATAAAATTATAATAATAAAAAATAAAGCGATTTCAAAACAAAAACTCATTTTCATATATCCCATTACTATATCCCATTACCATTATTTGCCATAAGGTACAGTACCAATTGGAAGAGGATTTTTTTAAATGTAAAAAAATCTAATACATTTTGGCGGTGGTGACATACAAAACTCACACCCAAATCTTGAAAATAGATTGAGGTCATAAACAATACGGTATACATACATATACACACACACACACAGTGTGATTCGCATATAAGTGATATGTTTTTTGCCTCAATTTCACTTCTGTAACTTATTACTAAAACTAATATTAACTAATACGTGCACGCCTTAACATAGTGCTTAATGTATTTTACAATAGTGTATGATTTTAAACTTTTTTCAACACCGATGTTTCAAACCATAGATGACACTAACTTTTGTTTTCCTCTTTCTTCATATTCATATAATTCTGTGTTTAAAAAGTTTAAAATGATTCTATACCATTCTATACCATTGGCAGCATCAAACATCTGTGTTGATGTATGCATCTTTAAGAGGCACGAACCCCTATGATATTTGTGTCACTAAATTTGTCGTGTCGAGTGACTCAAAAATAGCATTTGGAACCGGCAAATATCGTCCATAGTTAACCGGCACACGGGTGAAAGTGTAGCCAAAAATGCATGCATCGCAATCTCTATGGATTCACATTTTGCGCGTCCTTTATACGGCCATAGACCTCAGAAGTTAAAGCTTTGAGAGGGGAGTTTAGGGAAAACTAGTGCTGAGAAAAAGTGTTTTCTGTTATATATAAATAACTATTGAATATATATTCAAAATGATGCATTTGAGGATCACAGGAACAGGCATTTGCTACCACTTTGTTAAAAGTTACCACCGTCTATTTCTATTTTGCCCCTTAACAGCATGAGAGAGAGATGCAGAGAGAGAGAGAGAGAGAGAGAGAGAGAGAGAGAGAGAGAGAGAGAGAGAGAGAGAGAGAGAGAGTCTGGAACTGGTCCTGAGCCTCTAGTACACACTGTACAATTTACAGGGTCACCAGATTCTTGATGTGAGGTTTTATTACGCAGCAAGTGAATGGTGCAACTCAATTGCCACTATTCAAATGAGCACAGGTGTTGAATAAAATGTGATTTAATTGTATTTCTGTAGGCATTTGTCTCTATCTGATCATAGTATTACATTACTTGGGTCTAAAGTACCATATTAATAATTAATTGGGCCCAATAATTAGCTGTCATTATGCGCAAATGTGACAAAATTTGAGCACATGGTCCATGCTCATAACTATGATGGTATAATAATATAAAGGCACGGGATTCATTGAGTTAATAATATTAAAGTTGAAGCACAAGAGTGAGATATACTTTAATATTGAAGATGGAACCGCAGAATATTTTATATTATATATACACTTTATAAAAGCCCAAAACCATTAATCGCATTGTCAGTGGAATGTGTGCCTCAATGATAAGGTCTATGATTAGCTAATTTGGCACCGGTACTAATCCCATCGAACGATGCACTTTCTTTTTCAAGTTATCACTTTGAAAGTTTTCTATTTTATTATTATATAATATATAAGGCTTAAAACATTAATATAAAAAACAAAATCTGAGATTACTTTTGCTTCATTTGTGATCATTTTTTTTAATTTTACCATCATTTTAATCTAAAATTAATTGGATTTATAAAAAAGATATATTTTCATTGTTAAATGATTTTAATTATACTTTAAAATTAAAGTAATTATAATTTTTAAGGGCGTTATATGTATTTTGGTACCTATCACTAGTTGATGTGAAAATGAATTATTTTTTAAAAATAAATGGCGATAAATATGTGTTTAATTCTAATAAAAGTAAAGTAATGAAAAGTAAAACTGTAACAAGTGTTTTACCAAAAAAAAGAAAATTAAATAAATAAATAAATAACTATTTATGTTTGTAAAGGATGATATGATATTTAAATTAATAATGTCAAAAATTGTGTGGGAATGGGATTTCTCTCATATCATAATCTATTATTTCATTCATAAAATATCAATGGCAATGGGTATGGTATAAAAAGATAATAAAAACATAACACTCACACACACAACAAACAAACTATACCCAAACAACACGAGTGAAATGAAAATCGGGTGAATGAAATGGGAAAAAAAGAGTTTGAATGTCCACCTACACATGGAAGAGTATCACTAGAATCAGTGTCAAAATGATCACAGCTGTTTAGAGGATAACACTATTGATGATAGTTTTATATATATAAAATATAATTTGAATGAAATAAAATAAATGTTATTAAAAACTAAAAGAATGAAATAAAAAAGTGAATAATAAACATGTATTACATATATACATGGTTTTAGTATAACCTTAATTATGTTATTCGTTCGCCTCTCCATATATAGTTAAAGGGCAGTTTCATCACAATACCATTCGAGAATTTTAATTGATTAACATTATTATTATTATTATTTTAAATGCCTTTAAGGGTCTTACTAGTATGAGGCATAAGGCTAAAGGGAGGATTCGAGATTCTATTTGAAAGAAGTGCCTTTAGGAACAGTTATTTCATATATGGAGGTGTGTCGTAGAAAATAGCAACGAGTGAATAGCAAATACACTCCAATATTCTAGTACTGTGATACTGTTTTAACTTCGTTGTGTTTTCAATAGAATCAACAGAAATAAAGTTATATAATACATGACAGAGTTATATGTTAGTGCATAGAGAACGAAACAAACAGAAATACAAAAAAACAGCGCAAAACTCTATTGAGACTGCGGCATAACGATTCATGGCGACACTATGATAAAGTGTGAAGCGCGTGTTACGTACACATCGACGTAAAATACGATAACGGATTACTATGCGCTTTCTATTGGTTGGCGATGTTCCGGCGAACCATATATGGAAGTCTGTCGGCGCGGCCTTCATTCATGAAACTTCATGGCATCGATTATAAGAATCGTCGACGCTCTACGCTGACGTAACTAGAGTTGTAGAGTCTCACTCTGAGTGCGGAGGTGCATCTGTGGCACTACACAAGTTTCACACACAGAGTCACTATTCAACTTATATCTTCAGAGTAGAGAAGTGAGAGATATTCAGTGTTAAGAAAAGTTTCATCACTGTTTATCAAAAGAGTAAAGAATTCATGTTTAAATGTTACTATTAAATAATTATCAAATGTTTGAAACTACATAGAGGGAAATAGTTGTTTCTCTGTGAAAAAATTTCACATTTTTTTCGCTGTTATTTGTTTAATATGAAATATATGAAATATATGAATATATAGTATACATAGTATTAAATAGTTTTTTCGAGTTATTGGGGGCATAGTGAATTTCGAGGTCAATAACAAAGCTCCCGTTATTGGAAACTTTAATCATCATTGGACATTTGTTGATCTCACTTTGAGTAAATCGGAGAGTATATCGGGCAAAACGCCCGATTCAGCATCATCCACATCCTCATCAGTATCATCCCAACCGATTGATTGGGGTGAACTATACTCAAAGTCAGTCAATCAAGACTCAAGTGACCATATAAAAAAATATTTGGAAGAAGGAGAAAGTGATAATGAAACTTCAGTCACAATGATTATGGACAATTTGGATACGCTATCACAAGTAGCGTTAAGTGAACCCCAACACTTTAGTCTCAGTTTTGACACTTATAAACCACCATCTGAGTCGGATGAAAGTCCATCACCGTCTCATTCTGGTATTGAATCCATCGGTGGGACACGACCTGATGAACCCGCCACCGCTGGTGAAAGAACCCCCGGAAGTCCTGGAAGCGCAACTGGTCCTGGTGAAACTAACACTAGTTGTATCAACATTGTTGATGACACTCTTAATACACCTGTATCTACCAGCACTGACGTATCTGCCTTCTTCAGTACTGTCACCTCAATCATACCTGATCCTGTCCCAATCACAGGTAAACAATATATTTCAATTGTTTTGGGGGTTAACTATTTTATCATTTTATCATTTTATTATTATTTTATTATTTATTTTTATTTAATAATATACTATTATATCTGAGGTCAAAGCAATGAATGGAGAGACGAACTGTTAATAGAGGTTTATGTTACAGTGTGTTATTTAATAACAGAGGGATATTAATTAAACTCTGTTATAATTATTAAATAATTAATTAATTACAATTTTTTTATTTTTATTCTAATTTAAGAGGAAACTTTTTAAATAATTTCCCTCAAATTAATGAGTTTTACGTAATAATGTCGAACACGTGTGTGATGAAAAACTAATGTTTGATGTTCATATTGAATTGAAAGTTAATCCTATTGTTTACCATTCACGAACAAAAGGAAATTCTCGATTTTGAACTCAAATATGGGTCCTGATTTAAAATCGTAATATTATGATGATAAAGTTAATGGTTTCATTTAAAAAATTCCTAAAATCCATATTTTGAAAAAAATAATTTCAAATGTGTTCACGAAAGAGTACGATACGAACGATAAAAGAATAACCGATAACAATCGAGTAATATAACAGTAAAAGAGAGAGATTATATATACTGCAGCATTGTGGTATACATTGATGATGAGAAAAACACAATAGTGATGTTGAAGAGTATAGCACCGATGCACGTCAACCATCCCTACGTCACGATCGTGGTGATATCGACGTCAGAGATGGTTACGTAATCGGTGCTGTGAGTACTGCAGTGAGAGTCATTAGAGACATCGGAAGAAACATAACTGTTGGAACATAGCAAATAGCGAAGTGAGCTGAGGGGAGATGCGGCAGAAAGCGATCAATGATATTACTAGTATATGATAGTACTGTGTGTGTGATCAAAGCGCTGTTTAGTAAATGCAAAAGAAAGCACAAGACATACAAACACGAGGCAATAACATCACTGTGACCATTGCGTGACAATGGTCTACCATCGCGTGGAATAACATACCACTTTAGGTATAACTTAATTCTCAAACAATAACTTAGAAATGTCTATTATTAGAGACAATTGTAATATTACGCTCAAATGGTGATAGTGTTATATAAGTTCTGTATAAGTTCTGTATAAGTTCTGTAATATTATAATAAAAGTAACTTAAGAGGTAACACCATCAGCAACAGTCATAAGAGGATTTCAAACCAATGATAACAATAATAATAATTATAAACAAATAAAAAAGTGTATGGCACCATATTTATCAGTGATCAAAACATATAATAAGCGGTATACATATAGTATATGCAGCGGCATATTCTTTGATATTTACCCTTTGAACTCAACTGAATTAAGGTGACACATTGTCGCTTCCTTCAATAGGATTAGATATACAATTAAACACTGACAGTTGCTGTTCATTTCCCCTTCACTAGTATTTGATTTGATAATGAAATTATTTGATGAAACAGCAGCGGTTATGATCATTATGATGAAAGGTGAGAAAATGGTTTCATTCATGTCAAATGCACGTATTAAAATGCATTAAATTAAAAGGTATTAAAAGATTTTCAAATTAATAACAGGGATTATAGGATTTTTTACAAATCATATCCATTGCCGCGTTCATACTCTCATTTGTAGTAATCTCTCATTTGTAGTAAAAGTAATCATGTTCTTTCAGCTCACACGTGTTAAAGTATCATTTTTCTTTTACGTTTTTCTATTTCCCATTAAACCCTAATCCTATCAAATATCAAATATTTCCGCACATTTACCCCTTATCATTGAAAATAACAGGCAAAAAAGAGTTAACCGCAAATTATTATTACCGTGAGAATATAAATCAAGAGCAAGAATGAGTTATCTCAAAAAAACAAAGACGATATATAATGTTAGTATGTAACGATATACGTGTATTCCCCTCTTTAAGATGCTTAAACACGACAAAGTGCAATCTGTTAAAATGGTGTTACTATTCTCTTGTATCATCTTTGACTTTTGGGCTTTTCATATTGAACACTGTGAAACTGATCACACAAAAATGCCAATAAAAACATTGTGAAAAATACTATACTAATACAAGTATATCGCGAAAAAATCGTTTCAAAAAATGGGTTTAAAAAAAATAAAAAACCAATTCGAAAGAAGTAAAAATGAAACTGAAAAATATCATTCTATATATAAATACACATATATAATATCACACATATATCTAACGCTTTTAAGAGAGAGAAAAACTTTTTATACTCAGATGCTGAAGATGAGGATTGGGATATGATGAGAAACGCAAAAATGCACACATATGTATTATTATTATTATTATGCAATTTTTATGCTCACATTTACTTTCCTAACTTTTCACATTATCCTATGGTAACCATTGATGGGGGAGAGAGTACTGAACTTATACATTAGTTTAGCTGCACTTTTATCGAAGTCATGCATCAGACTCAGAGCACGATTTCGATGGCCAAATGTAGAAATGCCATAATATGCCATAACGAATTTGTTTTCTCTCTTTTTTCTCTAATATCACTAGTGAAAGAAGTTGAATGTTGAGGGAGAGAGATAGAGAAGGAGAAAAAGAAAGTAATATAACAAAAATGTAACTAAACTGTATACATATTGTACTATTCCCGAGCCCCGTCACCGCCTTCCGGACTAAACATAGCCGCACTTTGATGCCACTTTTATACACTTCATACACTTCCACCCTAATATAAGGTGCCCATTATATGATATTTTATCGGTGAAACAAAATTGGATCTGCCCTTTTCCATGAGATAGTTAAATTATATAAAAGTTTAGACCGAAAAAACCGGTAATATATATAATAATAATAAAAATGTTAATCTAACAAAACACTATGATTCATGCTAAAAACAGTCAGAGTCTCTTCCTTTAGGAATTGAATATAAGAGACACTCCTTTCAACAATGGGAATCCCCATTTTGATGAATCAACAAACTTTTTATACTTATGCCGTACTCAAAGGGGGGAAATAATTTTTTTTGCAATAATAAAGTTGAATCAAATGAAATAGTATAATATTTGATGGGCATTTCCCTTTTACTGTGACTTTAATGGGGAAATTTCATAAAATTTAAAAGTGCACATTTCATCACATTCCAGTGAATAATTCAGTCGGTATTTTTATTCACAAATACCAAAAATATTAATCAATTTCAAATAAACGACGCCGGATTTTACGCTGATTTATTCATTTTAAATTAGCGTAAAAGCATCTCATTCTCTCCCATTCTCTCTCTCTCTCTCTCTCTCTTTCTCTCTCTCTCTCTCACTCACTCTCACTCTCTCTCTCTCTCACTCTCTCACTCTCTTCAAAATGATTTGCCATTGTCCATTGAGAAAGAAAGAGACAGCCGCAGATAATATGATGATGAAGCAGCACCGACCACAAAACAATGGGGGAATTTGTTTTGCCAAAAGTGAAACTACAATATACAAAACGCTACAATATAATACGATATCAGCTCTCAGCATAATCATTATACTTTACGCGTCTATTATATAACAGTGCGTGCACACAATAACAAAGCATTGTCTTTGGCAGTGTAAGAAAAGCGTGCAAAAGTCTTTGATATCTTAAGGCATCTCTTCTCATGTGCTTCTTCTGGCACTAGTACCTGAGGATGCTGAGAAAAAAGGTGTGTTGGGCGGTAACATGAAAATATGGAGCGCCTCGTTACTCAATTTGAGATAAGACACGAAAAAAGAAGTAAAAGAAAGAATAACAGAATATATATAATATAACAGAATATACCTGTTGAGGGTTATAAAGCAAAATAATAATAATAATATAAAACCCGAAATCACACTTAACGTTTGACATCAGCAAAAAGGGTATTACTTAAGTGTATATAACAAAACCTGAGAGAGGGTATGGGATATCGGTAAAAGTATTAGACTGATTGTGATGAGGGGGGATGATAGTGGGAGCGGATGTACCCCGAGTCACGACTTCTTTTGCATATGAGATACTTATTGCCACACTCTCACTTATTTGTTATTATTATGTTTAACTTTTGAAGAAACATAATAATAACAGAAAAGAAAATAACAACATTATGTATTATACTGTGTGTGTATAATATGAAAGTAATGTTATGAATCATTCGCTAACTGCAACTTATTGTTACTGATCTTTGACGCGAATCAAAGGGGGAAAATTAAGATGAGATTGGGATACAAAAGGGGTAAGAGAATAAAAGGGGAATGATAAAGGGATGTGATTCATATTGAATCCACGATTTTGGCATTTGAAGAATGGAGAGAGGAAAATTATAAAAAAAAAGCCTAAAAAAGCTGTTATCCGTGTTGAATGATGAGTGAAATATGTTTTAAAAGTACAGTGAAAAAAGTGATCCGCTTGTGGCTGCTGTGGTAATGGAATTTTGCATCTCTCTCTCTCTCTCTCTCTCTCTCTCTCTCTCTCTCTCTCTCTCTCTCTCTCTCTCTCTCTACCTCTCTCTCTCTCTCTGCATCTCTCTCTCACGCTATTTTTTATTTTGCATCCCCCAATGAGAATCTAAATATCGCTCACTAATAGATAAATAACTGAGTAGCATCGGTAGGGATGGGCCTTTCAATTCGTAAGCAAACCCATAGGTCAATACAGGTTCTATACCTGTATTGGAACAAATCTGGTTTTATGCTCATGAGTGTCAAGAGAGAGTTAAGAGGTGTATAAGAACTTTGGTAAAGTCAGTTGCGGGCGAGAGATTGATGCTGACTTAACAATGCCAATGCAACTATTGTTATATCAATTGTATTGTAAATATGCATTTATGAGGCATTATTAATGCATTTGTGATTTGTGATTTTTTGAAAAAGTTATTAATTAATTTATAAAATTTAAATAAATTTAAATATTGCATTATCAATGCCTCAATGCTGTTCCCCATACAATGCCATCTCAAGTCCAACTCTGGCCGATCGATCGGCACATCATTATTCTTACCGAAAAGCAGTTAATGGCCATGTTCATGGTCATCATAATGCTCAGTGGTGGTCAAACACCAGAGGTCATGAGCAAATGACACGACCACAACCATCGGTAGCACCAAATCCCTCACCGTATGCCTATTCCCATCCGTGTGTATATTCAATTAAAAATCGGAGGAAAGATTTTAATGGTAAGAAAAGGGTTTACTGAACTAAAATGATTTAATTCGGGTCAATTACTTAACATACTATGTAATTCGGGTCATCACTCTTCACTATTTTGTAAAATATCAAATTATTAAAGATTTATTGCCACAGATGAGCATCTGTTAAAACTATTGACGGTCATAATACGATTAAAAGATGCATAGTTTTTGCTCTTTAAATACATGTGTATCTATGACTTATGCATTTTCATATTATTTTTTGCATTTTCATATTATTTATTTTTTGCATTTAAAAATTATATATTAATTTTATTAATGCGTTTGATTGACACTTAAATGGGTATTATATTTGACATTTTAAGGACAATGAATATTTTGATTAATTAATCAAAAATTGCATACTTAAAAATAATAAATATTTCTCATATTACATCTAATTATATACAAATGTTTAAAAATGTGCGCATATAATTAGTGAATTGTGAATAAATTATCGCTTTTATTACCACAAAAAGTACCTAAAAATATAATATAATTTTTTGCGGTTATAACTAAAATAAAAGTATAAACCGCTGTCTTAAAGCCCATTCACCGCCACTTTAACACGTAATTCTCTCTATTGATATATTTTTAGCAAATTGATCCATAAGAGTCATCCACAGTCAGAATGGCACCGTTAAGAATCTAGTGATAGGGCATAGGGTAATGTGTAAAAGTAGGAAATGCTCGTCTCATCTCTGCTCAAAAATATCGTACAAAATAAGAATGTTGAGGGATGAGGAAAAAAACTCATTTGAGAGATGTTTTTGAAAAAAAACGGTATACGATCGGAACGCTGTAATAATCCATCACATAAAATAGTACAGAGTCAATGTGAGTGTGAGAGAGAGAGTCACATGCAAAAGTCACACATTTTCTTATACATAACTTACATATATATAAATATATTTAAGACATAAGTATATTAAGATTTTCAGCGTAAAGTTCCCGTATCCCTCAAATTTTTCATGCTAATTTTGGACACAATCCGCTGTTTTTCAGCTTAACTATGCTTAAATATGCAACACACGGTTAATTTGGTGGTGATGCCACTGATTTTGGTAGTACCGTACTATAAGTACCAAATATTTGGTAAAAAATTATTGCATCGTACAATTTTAACTGCACATACACACTGAAGCACTATAATTATAGTTGCGTATGTGTGAGTGTTATTATATTTTGCATGTAAATATGAAGATCATTAATTAAAAAGTTAGTGTCAGCGCTCTGTTAGTATCTCTTAGATACTGCCATTAACTATACACCAATTTAAATGATGCCCTTAAAATTCAATGGCAAATAACTCATTTAACTCTGACATAACCTTTTAAAAGGTGAAGAAAATACTTTTGATAAAAAAATTTAACATATAATGGCAGTTAATATTATTTAAAATCATTACTCTATCATCATGATCATCATCGTAATCATTGTAATAATTTTATACTCTTTAAAAAGTGCAATTTTGCAATTAATTCCCACACACATATAATTCACTAGAACTTTATTAATTCATCATAAAATGAAAATAATCTCTTTGATTTGCAATAATATTAATCTATTTATATAATATTCTCTCTTCTTCTTAAAGCTTTCACTGCCACTAACAGTATACCACCGAAAGGTGTTATATCACTGAGAGTATCAGAGAAAAGTAAATCCAAAAGTGTCATCGCATCACGTGGGATTTTGAATCACTTTTTTCAAATTGAGAGTCAACTCGAATCGAGTGCCTTCGAACTTCATTCAGTCTGTAGGTGTCGATGTCTAATCTCAAATATCATCTCAATATTATCATTATAATTGCAATTCGATTATCTCTTTAAAAAGTTTTAGAATATAAAGTTTTGTATTATTATTTCTTTTAAAATTACACAAAAATTTTAAGCGCACATTTTTCTTTTTAATTATCGGTTTAACTATTCTCAGTTAAATCCATTCATTGCATTGATTGTGAATAAATGCGATTATAAAACAGTATAATTTTATAATTTCATTACCGTTCTCATACTGAAAAAATGTGTTTTTTTAACTTTTTAACGATAATAATAATGTATACTGTATAATGTATACTAATGTATTGTTGTTTATCAGCCGAAGCCTCCGGTCCCGTCCAAGACAAGAACTCGGGAAGTGTTTCCATATTACCGATGTACCCAAACACAACACCCGGGCACACGGGCACGAGTGAACGATTAACTTATCGTGCAGGTAATAATACATTTACTGGTATTAGCCAAAATCAACAATCATTAGCACATCAGTCAACGACACCATCGCAATCAGTTACACAATCGTTGACCACGTCATGGCTGTGTCCAGAAAAAGCAACAATATACACACCACTGCTTAATATATTGGGCTCACAGCAACAGCAACAACATAACCAACCGCAGTTCACCACAACAGCATCACATCATATTGCATCATCATCGGGTTTTCATCATATCCATTTAACGGAAACTCAATCATCAGAATTAATTGCCGCATCCCCATCGGACTATGACCAACAGAATCAGGATGTCACTTTCTCAAATACTGACGCGTTATTTAGTTCTCAATTTGGTGATACATTCACTTTGAGACAACCGCCAATATACACGAGTCAATCAACAGGTCTGGTCACAAATCAA